>MU223083.1:58181-72384 GCA_018584345.1 Thuja plicata | reverse complement strand
ATATATACAATTTAAATATGAAGATATTATGTGATATATTGTAAAATACATATTAATATATAATACATATAAAATAATATATAATGTAATATTTAATATTAATATATATTATATAATAGATATTATATAATATTTAATATCTATAATATATAACCTAATATATAATTTTTGATATATAATATATCATATGAAGTATGGAGAAATGGGAGGGAGAAAGGAGTTGAAAATAAATTAAGAGGGAGATAGGAGAGGGAAAATTTAAAATTCAAAATTCTACTGGGATTTATTTTCAAGTACCCAAAAATATCAGGTACTCGATTAGGCTCGGTATTGCTTTGTGCACCATACCTACCTGGTCAACTCTTCAAATGTCTCAAAAACATGTTTTTCTCCTGTTTCTCTGAGTTCCAAACTTCGACCATGTAGCTAACGACCTTTTTTCACCCGAATTTGATGAAACAAAAAGGGTATCTTAAGGAGATTATCAACTTTCTATCGATATAATTGCTGTCAAATTTTGAATTCAGTAAGTAAATATTAGTTATTTTTGAATTGAGTTACCTCTTAAGTGCTGATTTATATACTGATTGAAAAATGGCTATAAATTTCAGATGGTATAACATTTTTGAAATCCAAAAAATGCTTCACATTCTATGCTTTTCCTACTATAAGGAAAAATTTTCTTTTTTTGAATTTGGGAAATTTTTCAATGAGTTAAGGTGGTCAGACATGGGAGTTTTTTTATTCTAAAAATGTTGTAGCAGATAATTCATAATTAATTATATTTTTGAAATAAAATTACACAAAAATATGTGTCACATACAGGCATGAGTCTACTACTTATATATAAAATATTATAAAAAAAAATTATCATTTGATTATGATTAAGGTGGTTAGACATTCACCTACTTCTTATTGTTTTCCTAAAATTTTTTTACTGCAGCATTGAAATCTATACTTTTCACTAATCATATTAACTTTTTTTAGAAAAGGCCTAGCAGTTTAGAAACTACATTCAATTTCCTACAGATTCTATTCTTACAACTTTTTGATATTAGGTTGATAGCTAGTTCAAATTTTCAAGTCAAGTTTACTAACCCTAATTTTTTTATTTTTCATTGCCACTTAAGGGTATAGTTTGGCCCCTCATGATCTTGCACATACCCAGGGAGTAGAAAAAATGGCCCTCCCTCTGGTGGATTGGGACACCCTAGAAAGTCTAATAATTGAAGAAATCATCCGCACTGTAGTAGAATGCAGTCATGCATATTTTTAGCAGGTGTGTCCAAAGAGCACCTGCAAGGTAGGCCCATTTTTACTGGGATCCACTTCTAAATCTGGAACATCAGGGTAAGGAACAGACAAAGGTAAAGGTAAAGGGCTAGCCAATTCCCTAGCCTAGATCACACCCACAGCTTTAGTTCCCATTTAGGAATAAGTATAGCTTCATCTTGCAGCGTCAAATTGGCTGAAGGAAGAGCTAAGCACCTGGCTTGGTCTCCCAATTACCCCAATAGGTTCCCCCTCATTGCCAGAACTGATGGTCCGAGCAGTAGGAATGACAGCGGAGGAAAAAAATACAGCCATTTTAGATGTCGGGCCTCTACTGATAGCAAGGAGGAAGAAGAAGAGGACTGACGACCCTCCGTCAAGCACAAGTCCAGTTCTCGGGATGCCAAGCACCCCCCAGGTGGAGGTTATTCCAGACTCCCCTGAGCCAGAGAAACCCCTGGAGACCTCCCCTCCATATGATGGGTTTGATGATATATTCCCAACTGAAGAACTTGTAGATTTGTAGGGGGATCTAGGGAGAGCAGAGGAGGAGGTATCTGCACAAGAAATACATATAATCCCTGATGAAGGGGAGGCACTAGAAAAGGAGGCACTAGGAAAGGAGGTGCCTGAATAGGAAATAGCCCAAGAACATGACAAAGGAAAATAACAAGAGAATCTACAAAGGGTAGAAGAAACAACGATCTTGAGGACCAAGATAGAGGAGGGGCAAAAACAAGATGAACAACCAGCAATTGAGGAAACTAGACCTATGGGAACAACCATAACCTCAGTTTCCATGTTCCAGATGCCCCTGCCTCAAATAGTGATATTTGGCATGGTGACCCTAGTGACACTACAATGAGATCCAGTTTGGGTGCCTTCACCATCTCTAGAAGTCCCAATGGAGGAGAATGTCCCGGCTGAGAATGCCTAAGAAGAATAGCTGCAATAGAAAGAGGGGGAGCACCCCAGAGCTATGGATGTGGATCTTAATGCTGCTAAGGATCAAGAGGGGGAAATTCCTGTGAATGCAAGAGAAGATACCACTCAAGTGGACAATGTGGGAAACCCCAAGGAAGAGAAAGAAAAGGAGTCCACAGAGACTACCAACACGGAGCAACAACAGACTCCAAAGGGAGAAATAGGTGACCAGGCCCTAATAGGAAGACCGCCTTAGCCACCCCAATGGCTCATAGATTTTTGGAAGAGGAAGGCCCCAGTGGTAGCCAACACCCTGGTATCATTGGCTGAAATGATTGCCATGGTTCAAGGTGCTCCCAAATTAAAGAAGGTAAGACCATCCATTCCATTCACAATGGTCTAGGCGGGGAAGCAGTCGCAGTGATTACAACACTTCCCCCAGATAAAGAAGAGGCAACGGTAAGCGCTATAGAATATGCAATTATAGAAGTGCCCCTGGGGAAGATGGATAAGCTGGGAGAGTTGAACCTACTGAATGAGGCATCCTGTACAATTCAATCCAGGTATGAAAAAGAAGCCCAAAGGTTGGAGGAGAAATTAAAGAATGCCAACCTCCTTGGGTTTATTGCCAAATTAATGCAACCACTGACCGAAATACATCTAGAAGCTTCTACATCTAATACACCACTTTTGCAGGGTGATATTGATGCACTGAGGAGCATCAAGAAGAAAGAGCAGGCAGTGGATGGGTGGGTCATAGAGAAGATTAAGGCCTTAAGGAAATTCTTGGTGGCTACACTCCTAGTTTTTTACCAAGTGAACAACGTTCTAGCCCAGGTGAACATTGTCATCTTCCTTTGGGTGAAAGAGATGGAAAAGTATGAAGAGTGGAGAATAGAATTGGCAGAACTGATGGACTTTGGGGAGGAAGTCATTACAGAGTTGAGAATTTTGGGAGATGAACCCTTTGGGTTTCTCTGGGATCAACACTCTACACATGGCCTCAAAATTAAGGTGACCAAGCAAATGGTAATGGCCCTAAAGAAGAAGATCCTAGATGTCCATAATTCTTTGAATTCATACACAACATTTATTTCAAGGTTTTCACAGGTTGATCGCTTTACGACCGGGACTTGTACTCTGGAAGATTTTATACTCAACAAATTTGATGAGCTGATGGAGTCATGGTACTAGTTTGGAGATATTGATGGGGGGAAAATTTCCCACCTAACTAAGATGATGGTCAATGCACATGATGCTACAAAGGTAGCAGAAGAGTTAAAGGATGGGGCCAAGGATATTAATGAACAGTTCGGGGTCATCAATGATCGATGGAGCTGTATTAAGGAGGTAGATGAAGAGACCATTATCTAGATTCTAGATAGTGATAAATAGAACAAGGAGAAGCTAAAGTCTCCGGCCCTTGAAGATTTTTACTAGCTAGATGCAAGTCCGTAAATTCTTTATTCTTTGAGCGTAAGCTCCCAGGCTCTAGAGTTCCCGACCCAAATTTTTATATTCTTTTGTAGTGACCCACATCCAGGTTCCCCAGAGGCGACCGGTCATTTTCAAGCAGTTAATAAGGGGTTCAGCAAGTGGTTGATCCAGATAAGGCATGGCTCTGACAAGTGATTCTCCCAAGGTGCTGCTCCAACATTAACTACCTGTAGCATCAGAGACAGTGCACCACATTTTGCATTAATGAGGCATGTAGCTTCAAACCCTAGGAGATTGGATTTCTTCTCTTTGTACTCTGGCACTCTTCTCAAGGCTGATTCTTCTGACCTCTCGTCTTGTCTTCTTCTACTAATCTCTTAGACCTCTTCTCTTTTCGAGGTGATTGTAAGTGGTGTAGGTAGTATCGACCATCGGATATTGTATTTTAAGGTTGAGTGCATAGTTAGATTAGGTTAACTTTAGGGAAAGCTTTGTGTAATCTTTGTGTATAAATAATAAGTCTTACCTCATTTCAAGGGTCAGAAAAATTGATGATTTTGCAATCCAAGTAGTAGCAATATAGATTTTCATTTTCTCAAGTAGTTGCAAAGCTCAATGCTCCAAAGATTTTAGTAGTTAGATGCTCCCTTGGTGCCATGGATGTACACACCAATGATGCTAGAACACTTTGTTAATGAAGAAGGAAGGATTTCTGGCAATGAGGTGGTTGGTGTTCTAATTTATAAGTTAGCAAATGCTTTTGTTTTGTATGTTTATTATGTCCCTTGCTTTGATGTTAGTTTAGATGAATGATATTAATTTCTCTTTCTATTGAATGTATTTGAATCGATGGTTCTGTATGTTCAGTATTTAGTATAGTTTGTTAGAGCATGGTTGATGTTTTAAATGTATCGCATGACTATAAGTAGAAGTAGTAAATTCTAACTCTGGCATATATTTTGAAGTTTATTTGAAAACCTAACCCACGCTTGCAGGAAACCTTAACCCATTACCAAATTCCCTGGAGAAGATGAGTCAAATACTAGCTATCCCCCCAAACAAAAATAGTTACATGTCCAACTTAGCTTCTCACATCGTCGAGACCCAAATCTCAAGTGCTTGAAGGCCCAAATAATTTATTCTCTAGAACCCCTTTACAAGCAAAGTTGGTTGGTACCCCAATACCCAGTGACAACTTATCCTCTATTGATCGAACCAATCACAAAGTCCTGTCAACAAAAATTGGCCCGAGAAGGAGGGCATGAGCTTGTCTCCCTTGGAAGAACTCAAGTTTACACTACCTGAGAGTTCCCCAAGTAGTATTCTTAGAAGTCAGGCTTTCTGTAGGATAGGGTCATTTTCACCCCAGTGTTTTGAGAGAATCCTTTGTTTGACCCTTGATCTTAGAGAGTTTGTAGAACTCAGACCTCCCATTTGAAATAGAAGAACCTACCAAGCCAGACAACTATTTAACTTATTCTGGGGATCTACCATGAATCAGAACATCCCACTCCCCCAAAATACTTAGGTTACCTAGTCCATACCATTGACCAACCTTGTCGTTAACCTGAACATCTCGATGGCTGCATACTTCAACAACACCGGTCCCCGATGGGGCAGTTTCCCGATGAAACCAACAATATTCCTCCACATCTGGAGAAGATTTGTCCTAAATATGAACACCTTAGTCCCTAAACTATGGAAGAACACTTGTAGGAATACAAAGATGCCATGAACTGACATTGGGTACAACATCAAGATGTTGTAACCTGTATGTTCTCGCTATCCTTGGGACCAAACAAGTTAAACTGGTACCTAAACTTGCCTGCCAACTCCATCAATAGTTGACAAGAAATAGAAGATTCCTTCCTGGTGGCCATTCACATACATGTGGACCCAGCATGGTCCCACAACCAGTTTCTCTCCATCAGGAAGGAACCCAACAAGCCTCTGGCTACCTTCAACCATAGGTTCTAGCATTCTCTGAAGTGGTGCACAGGCCCCTGCATCCCGTCAATTGATGTCACCGTCTAGACATATCTGAACACCATGGACCCAATTGTTGCTACTCTCCTCTGAAGAAAAACCACCGCCAGCGACCGGGACACTTTGGTAAAAGTTTATAACTTAGCCTTTGAGTTGTCTCGCGGTCTGAGAAAATCTCTAGGTGGGATTGGGCAGAGTGTACCATTTAACATGATCCCCAGTGGGACTTCTTACATCAAGGGATACAACCCCAATACAACAATGGGTTCCCCAACCATGGCCATGGGCTCACCACCAATAGACTAGTAGGCCCGATATGTTTATCCATCGCAAGCCCAAAAAATACCAGGTCTGGAATACATCCCCTAGAACCAGCCATAGAAAATGAAACAACAATTGACACAAACCTCTAGAGTACCCTTCTTCTAGTCATCCGTGGCTGGAGGATTGGCATCCTGAACTCTGGGAGCTGCCACCACCTTCCCAGGGAATCAACCACAACAACTGTCACACTGCGATGCAAACACCCAACTATCCTCCAAAGTTGAATCCCTCTGGTGATTGGTATCATCCCTAACTGTGGACATGGGATAGCTAAAGGTAGGGCCCTCTACGCCTCACAACCCCAATTCCCAGAGAGGGAATGTCTTCTTCGGCTAATGCAATACCAATGCCAGAGGAAAAAACTATAACAATGGGCCTCGGCCCAATCAACAACAATGGAACAACAATACAAACACCAGAGGTCCTTCTCTAAACCAAAACACCATTCATGGTGGTGTTGGACCTAGTTGTTGGTGCTGAAATTGATAGATTATACTTCTAATGGATTTTGCTTATACAATGAAGAGAAATACAATCGATTTGAAAATGAATGAGGTTTCAACAACCTCCTACAATTTTGGCTCCACAGAACCAAGGCTGGTGGGCCTGTACCTTAAACTTGTCATCAAAGTCTGTTAGAGGCTTTCTATAGTAGATAAGTGATAGCTTTAATTCCTGCTTCTCAAGGTGTTAATAAGATCACAAAACTGAAAATATGTGGTCAAATATAATGTTATTAAAAATGGCTTGATATAATTGAGATATGAACTGGATAAGATAAAAGAATATAGTAATTCAAAAATTGAAACAATGAAACCTAATAACACAATTCAAATAACAAGAGGGACCAGTGCTTTAATCCAATAAAAGGCAATACAGTCAATATCACTTCAATCCTACGTTCAACTTCAGAGATAGTTTTTAGAAAACAAAACTTATCACCTTATAGGTGTTATGAAATGCACGTATAACTAAACAGTTTAAATATACTTCAATTGAATATCATTCCTCAAATGAAAGACTGATTGATCAAGGTCTAAATCAATAGGATTTTAACCATGCGAAAATGAGAAAGAAATAATTGAATATATAGAATATAAACTTGAATTGAAATACATGCAAAATCAAAACTATCACTCCAAATAATTTCTGATTGGTTTATTTGAAGGACTTGATTGTAAAGAAATAACAAAAATTATTGCACAATAAAAGAAATATAGACTTATCTCTGCTTGACGAGAAATAGTGTATTAAATTCTCGTATTTAGAGTTTGAATCCACTATCCTTAATTATATCATTCTCCAAGTTTCCAATATATCAATCATCATGTAATGTTATTCAGTTTCTGAGCAGATTTCTGAATGTATATGAATATAAAATTGAAAGGGTGTGTGAAACATCACACCATTTCCCTAAAAACTAATCTAAAACCAACTATTCCTAAATATTACATAGATTGGATAAAAAATATATCCTTTTAATCAACCATAACTGCCAACAATTTGGTTGGATAAGTTGCAAAACCTCCAACTATTTGGTTTGTTTAAAAACCTTCCTTGGTTGCATTTAGAATCCCTTCTTGGTACATTGAGGCTGATGGCTTTGCTAATCGATACTCCAAACTGTATATCCAACAACAATTTTGTCTACAATCTCTGTGGGAGTTGATGGATTTAATAATGGATTTGTTTGTTGATTGTTAATGATGTGAATCCTTTGTAGAAGTGTCATTATGAATCCAACAGTGATTCCTCACGTCGAAACTAACAATAATAGCCAGGATTAGTTCGTAGTTATATAAACTTTGTGTACGAGTACCTCTTTTTCTTGTATACATCTTTTATTATTCCCTCAAATTCCTTGTGTTATTACTAGTATTTATCCACCAGAGAACAATCGGTGATGATTTGAGACCATGTGTATCTCTATCGATATCATAAAAATGGTCATTCTTGCAATTATCACAGTTTTAAATATGTAATTATTATTTTTAACATCTATATATAGAAGATACTTCCACCATTTATTCCAAATATAGCTACTAACTTTGTCCATATATCTCTACAGATATTGATGAGTATATCCTTTATTGTAGCATGCATAATCTTAGTAATCACCAGTTTCATTTCCATATGGTTGTCTGATAACAAAAGCATGCCAAAACTGTTTGAATTCTACAAAATACTGGTTGTCCATTTGTTGCGGTTCTGTAATTGGTTTGTAGTGTATTGGGAGTCGATCCACTATGTGGTAAGACCATTTACCTTCCCTGCTTTAACACACTAGAAAAATGCTTCCTACCTACCATTTTTATGGTGCAATGGTGATATTCTGATCACCTCTCAATTATGATGCCCTGCTAAAATTGCCACCCTGTGAGGTATGGATAACATTCTTATTATATCGCCATGCAAATGGTAAGTGTATAATGATATGGTTGATCAGACTGTATACTTGATTTCAACCTTTGAATAATGCTTGCTTCATTCATTTTCTGTCGCCTTCACATATAGATGAGACGTTCAAACATAGATCTCTGATGTGCGGTCTTTGGAACTGTATCATTCATCCCGCGCCGACTCCAGCCATGGTGTTTATCATCATCTCTTCATATGATGTTGGAATTGATGGATCTGATAATGAATCTTTTTGTAGCAGCATCCTGTCCTCAGCATCGAAAGTCTGTACTACTGGGCGTCTGATATATCCATCATATTCGCCACCTTGGTAGTATATTAAATACAAAGGTCAAATAATCAAATAATAATAAAACTCTAAGCGACATAAAAGGTTATAATCATTTTAAAATGTCATGTTATAATTAAAAAGTCATCAAAAGTCTTTGTCATCATGCAATACTCAAATAGTGAGTAATTTATAATATGGGTAATCATAACAAATGTTTTAACATTGATTCTATAAATAGATAAAAGCCATAAACATGAAAGTTGAGATTCATATAGTAATAATAATTAAGAATAGGAAATAGAAAATAAATAAATAGATAACGCAATTTCTTGCTAATGGATTACATAAGATTCTACTATTTTAGTTGGTCTCCTTAAATTTACTCTTTTATTTCCTTTAAAAGCCTCATTTCCATAGATAATTAAATAAAAAGGTTTTGTATAGAAGAAATAATATACCATTTAAATTTTATCTTTCTTTAATAACAAATGGTATGAAAATTACATATTAAGTAAACATATTATCAATATAAATTTTTCTCATGATGATCGATAAAAGAAACCATAAGTATATACTAATATCACAAATATCTATGGACATAATAACATGAACATTTTCATAAGAAAGCATGTATTAATATAACCTTCTTCAATAACGTGTTCCCTTATAAATTTATTCAAATTCCCCTTCATGTTCATAAGCATAACATATTTTAAAGAGATATATACTTACTAACATTTTTTCCAATACTATTATCACACCATTAAAACAATGATAAACCTAGTCATTGTATATGAATTAGGGCGTAACATATGTGTGGAAAGGAAATATCATTTATCGCATCGTTATCGATCAAACTATAATACCTTGTAATCTTAAGATCATGATCATAGATAAAAACACCATCTTTCCATTAAAAATGATAAATATTCAAACCCATAAAAGATTAATTAAATCAAAATCAATCGCTTTCAAAACATTAAAACACTTGAAGGCATCATTAAATCAAAGATATGATTCTCCTTATAAAAATATTATCTCTTAGGTCATGATTGTAAGTTAATTGCTTCTACCATCGATATGAATTTAGAAATTAATAATGCAATGGTAAGATATGTAGAATTCCATTTAATCACATTAGGATTTATATGAAAACATCACATAAGACTTTAAACTTAATAAAAAGAACATTCAAGATCAATTGCAATTACATTATGTCTTTAAGGGAAAAAAGTCATAAGATTAGGTTCCTAAATTCCCCTAAAAAAAATGATTCTAGGATAATGAGAGTCTAAAAACATTAAACCATGAGACATATGCAAGTGAGTGAATACATGATAACACTTTGACAAGAGAAATATGGTAAACAATAGAAGCTATAAAAGACAAGTAGGTATATGTAAATAGTTACTTTCCTGAACAAGAATGGATACAAATCACTTTGTCAACATGGGTTCCACCAGTGGCTCTTTCTGGGGATGTGTGTTTATACCTTAACACAACAAGATCCAAGCTATCTCTAGAAAGCCGACCATTAGAAAACACAATGATAATGTATGTATATATGAAAATACACTTGCCTATTGTTATCTTTAATGAAAGGAAGGTGTAAGATATTGATCATGCATAGGAAGTTCTCGATTGTAACCTTCCAAATCTTGTAAAATGTAAGAATTCTCACCTCCTTTACCAATGATGACAAAAGGACCTATCCATAAAGCATCAAACTTTCCATGTTTACCTTTGTCTTGATCTTTCACATTCCATCTCAAAACTAAGTCTCCTTCCTGAAATTTCCTTTCTTTGGTTCTCTTATCAAATAAATCTTTTACTTTTTGTTGCAATTCCTGATTTCTTTCATGAGCTCTATTCCTTATCTCGTCCAATTCTACAAGCTATAATAATTTGTTTTCCATGAAATCCACATCTTCATATTGTTCTTCATTCATAAACTTATACATTGGAAACAAATTATTCAGTGGTAAGTGAGCTTTCTTTCCATAAACAAGTTCATATGGAGCATACCCAGTAGATTTCTTAACTGTAATCCTATCTGCCCAAAGTGCGAGAGGTAATTTTGAGTCCCATGCTCTTTTGTTATTATCTAACATCCTTTTGATAATTTTCATTATATTTTTGTTTCTAGATTCTGCTTGGCCATTCCCTTGAGGGTGATAAGGGGATGAAAAGGAAATCTTTATTCCATACTTCTCACAAAATTCAATAAATTCTGCAGATCTGAAACATACCATTATCGCAAACAATCTTCTGAGGAACACCAAATCTTGTCAATATCTTTTCAGTAAAAATTTGATTACCACTTTACTAGTAGCTGGTCTAGTTAGTATGGGTTCCACCCATTTAGTGAAGTAATTAGTAGCTATCAAAATCCACTTATTCCCACCACTGGATGTATCAGTTATTTCACCTATGAAGTCTTTTCCTCACATTTGGAATGGTTCTTCAGTAGACATAGGATTGATAGGTAATGCACCATTATATTTGAGTTTTCCTGAAAATCTATGACATGCTTCACATTTGTGAATATATTCATAGAAATCCTTAAATATGCAGGGCCAATAGTATGCCACGTTCAATATCTTATGTGCAGTGGTTTTCGCTGAAAAGTGTCTACCACATGCTCCATCATGGAGATCTTTTAGCACTTCTTTAGTCTGGTATGTATCTAAATAAAAGAGAATTACACCATCCCTATTTTTCCAATATAGGTCTCCTTGCATCAAGACATGCTTAGATGCTTTTAACTTTATTGTCCTCTTCTGACTATTTGTAAGGTTCTCAGGACACTTCATGTGTTTCAAAAAATATACTATATTAGTGTACCAGGGGCATCTTTCAATACTTGTATGAGTTTCACTTAGATCAATATGATTTACTTGTAATGCATACATATTTGACTCTGCCATCAACTTTGCTAATCCTTTTCCTCTAATAATCTTAGTGATTTGGATCTCTATGTCAAATTCCTGAATCTGATTTACCCATCTGCATCTTCTCCCAGTGACTTCTAATTATCTGAATATATCCTTTACTGCTGCATTAGGAACATAGGCTAACACTTTTGCACCAACCAAATAAGGCCTAAAGGATTTCACTGCCTTTACAAGAGCATAAGCTTGTTTCTCATTGATATCATAGTTTAACTCAGAAGCTTGAAGGGTTTTATAGAAGAATGCTATTGTTTGTTCATATCCTTCATCATTCTTTTACAATAAGACAGAAGCAATGGTATGATAGGATGCAAAAGAAAATAATTAAAATGGCTTAGTATAATTTGGGGATTTGAGAACAGGGGCTTCCTTAATTGCCTTTTTAGTCTTTACAAATGCCTCCAAGGCTTCATTTTTCCACTTCATGTTTGCACCCATCTTCAACATTATAGCAATGTGTTTAATTATTTATGAGAAGTTTGGGACAAATCTCCTTACAAAATTGATTTGTCCAAAAAAGGATTGAATCTTTTTAATACTTTTAAGAACCTCAATTTTATTAATTATTGCAATCCTTTCTGGGTCTATTCTCACCCCATCCTTGGATACTATATGTCCTAATAACTTTCCTTCACTTATTGCAAAATGACACTTCTTTGGGTTCAAAGATGTCTCATATTCAAGGGCTCTTTGAAAAATTTGTTCCAAGTGTCCACAGTGATCTTCTACCCTTTTAGAGTAAGCAGTTAAGTCATCCTAATCTACCACGATAATCACATAAATGAAATCCTCAAAGGCTGCATCCATTGCTCTTTGGAAGGTAGCTCCTACATTAGTGAGTCCGAAAGGCATTCTAGCATATACATAAGTACCCCAACGTGTTGTAAATGTTGTTTTATATTGTTCCTCTTCTTTAACTTTCACCTGGTTATACCCTGAGAAACCATCCATCATTGAAAATAATTCATTTCCCATGACCTTTTGTAATAATGCTTCCATGTTAGGTAATGCATAGTTGTCCTTCAATGATGATACATTTAGATTTCTGAAATCCACACAAAGTCTAATATCACCATTCTTCTTCCTGACAAGGACCAAATTTGAAACCCATGTTGAGTGTCTAATTGGATTTATTATACCAGCATCCCTCATCTTGATTAGCTCATCTTTCATTTTAGGGGCTAAAGTAGGGTTTATAGGTCTTTGCCTTTGTCTAAATAGTTTAGCATTAGGCTTAAACGGTATTTCATGTTGAAAAAGATCCTCTCGGTAAGCTTTAAGATCATCATAGGACCAAGCAAGCACATGTCTATATTTTCTCAATAATTTGATGATATATGTTCTGATCTTTGGAGTTAAAATTTTACCCAAAAATACTTCTTTTGGAGTCTCTTCACTTCCCAAATTTATCCTCTCTATATCATCCATTGTGACATTAGTATTTTTCTTTTCCAACTTTGAATCCTTATTGTCAAACAATCTCTCCATTTCTACAAGACCTTTTGGAACTTTATTGGTTTTTAACTGAATGACTTCCTTTCCAAATAGCACTTCTTTCCCATTTTCTATTTCAACATGAGCATTCAAGTCTATTAACTGATCTTCATATTCTTGTTCACATGCTAAAAACTTGATTATATCTCTATCATCTTCAAATATTTGCCAGTTGTTGATGTTATCTGGTATAGCAGGCCTAGTTTTAACTTCAACTTGAACTATGTCTTCACAAGGGATATCATTATGCCTTAATGCTAAATTAGCCATAAAATCTGCAAGGATATTTTGTGACCTGTCTATCCAGTCAATAGAGAAAGAATCAAAACATTCCATAGAATCACATACTTCATTTCTATATCTTTTAAGGTGAGGATGCTTAGCAAAAAATTTACTTTTAACTTGAGAAATAATTAATTCAAAATCACCAAAAACACTTAAAAATTTTATTCCATGTTTATTAGCTATCTCTAAACCAAGAAGTAAAGCTTCATATTCTACAACATTATTAGTGCATTCAAAATCTAGTAAAAAGGAATATTTAAATGTTTTCTTATCAGGAGAAAAGAAAATGACACCAACTCCATTACCATCTTTACAACAAGCACCATCAAAATACATTTTCCAAATTGTATCATTATTTTTTTTAGCATGTAATTCAATAGGTTAAGTATTATGCATTGCATTTTTTGAAATACTTACTTGAAAGTTATCCATATCAGAATGAAAAAAATGTGTAACTAAGCTTGGATCCACTTCCTCAATAATGTATGGACTTCTAGCCTCTCTATCAATTCTTACATTCCTTCCATTTAATGGAATAGAATCATAAGAAAGATCTAATAGAATACTACCTCCTACTAAGCTAGACCATTGTCTTGATAAAAGCATTCCATAATTGGGAGGAACTTCAACCACAATAATATCCATTTTATAAGATATTTCAGGACATGTAGGAAATTTAAATTCAACGTTTTTCATTATACCCACAACAGGAATAGATCTATTATCCATAGCATAGCATCTACCAAATTTGGTATCAACATTCATTCCTAATTCTTTCATTACATCATTAGGCATAATATTCACTGCTGCACCTGAATCTATCATGCAATTTTTTACCAAT
>MU223083.1:40472-57047 GCA_018584345.1 Thuja plicata | reverse complement strand
TCTGATTTTTCTTCATACTTGTCAACTCATGTGAGGCAAAATAAGTATCATTGTGATCACCAAACTGTTCCATGAATTGATTTACAAATTCATCCCAACTAGATATGGATCTATCTGGCAGACTTCTGAACCATTCTATTGCATCTTCTATGAGGGATTGAGAAAAAAATTTTCATGTATACATCCTCATTGAATTCATTAAAATCTTGGATAACATTTTTTAAATTTACATAATGTACTTCAGCTGATTCTGACCCATTCCCTAAAATTTTTGGAATTGCACTCCTTAATTCATTCTTTATGTCATTAGGACATCCCCTTATGCCATACAAATCTAACTGTCTATATCTGTCAGAAACCATCAGGGCTCTATAATTGTTTATGTTTTGATTTATGGTTCCATGTCTTTGATTCTGCCTATTTGCATTATGAAACCTTTGATTGTTCCTTGGCTCAAAATTCAAATTGGTATTATGATCCCTTGGGCCATAATTTTGATCCCTATCATTTTGATATACATTATATATCCTTCCATTACTTTGATGTCTATACTGTTCATGTTGGTCAAATGTTTTAGGATCCTTCCTATTGTTGTGGTTGTAATATTCTCCATTATTCCACTGTCCCTGATGATCTCTTCTTTCCCAATAATTGTTGTCTTTCTCAAGTCCTCCTCTATTGTCTGGTTCAAACAAGGGGTTGGTATGATTGTTTTTAAACACATGCCCATTATTCTTCCTATGAGGAGGATTGTAAAATTCATTTCTATCATCTTTAGGAGTTTCTTTATCTCTTGGTGATCTAATGGTATCTCTTGTTATTCCAATTTTCCTTAGTATCTCTTATAGTTTCCTTTTGAGAGCCATAACCATTTCTTCACTCTCTAATCTTGCCTTAGCCATCTCACAAAATACGTCATCCCATTTGTTAATCCTTTTCTCCTTTTCAGTTATTTCTTGATTTGGATCATGTTGAGACTCAGGTTCTCTTCTACTACTTTGAAAAAAATGATTACAATTTTCACTACTGCTCTCATGACTATGATGGATTGAATTAGGGAATTTTTCACAAGCATATTCTTTATCATCCTTATTGGGATATATCATATGAGGTACATAAGGCATCTTTACACTTGGATTCCTGCCTTTCCTTAGCTTTAAGTCTAATTCAAGTTGATCTGGATGCAAAGATTTTCTTCCCGACATGAAAATTATTAATAACAAAATTATGTAACCAAGTTTATAGAGTCACCACCCTCTTTTAGAAGGAAATGAAATTAATTGATTTGGGTTCTTCCTCAGTAGAGTATATGCTACAAAAATATGAATATAAGCTTAAGTTTAAACATATAAATTTTAAACAATGAAAACTTTAATAGAAGTTATAAGCTCTATTATATCTGATTTAAAACTCTTTTAATGATATTACTCATACATCCATTTATTTATACTTAAAAATGTAAAATCTAAAATTTTCAAAATCTAAGTAATAACGATTATTAAGATGCTTTAATACAGAAGAAAAGATTAAAAGTTGAATTAAAATATCAACTCTAAATAAAATCTGAATTATGAAACTCACCACACTGTCTTAATTTAATGAATCTCTATGCTGGTCTATAAACAAAAACTTGTAAAGTTTACTTGTAACTCGTTCCCTAGTAGAGTCGCCAATCTGTTGGTGCTCAAATTGACAGATTGGACTTCCTATGGATTTCACTTATCCAATGAAGAGAAATACAATTGAATTGCCAACGAATGAGGTTTCAACAACCTCCTACAATTCTAGCTCCACAGAACCAAGGCTGGTGGGCCTGAACCTTAAAATTTTCTTCAAAGTCTTCTAGAGGCTTTCTATAGCGGATAAGTGATAACTTCAATTCTTGATTCTCAAGGTGTTAATAAGATCACAAAATTGAAAATATGTGTTGTCAAACATAATGTTATTAAAAATGGCTTGATATAATTGAGATATGAACTGGATAAGATAAAAGAATATAGTAATTCAAAAATTGAAACAATGAAACCTAATACCACAATTTAAATAACAAGAGGGACTAGTGCTTTAATCCAATTAAAGGCAATAGAGTTGATATCACTTCAATCCTACATTCAACTTCAGAGACAATTTTTAGAAAACAAAACTTATCACCTTAAAGGTGTTATGAAATGCACATATAACTAAAAAGTTTAAATATACTTCAATTGAATATCATTCCTCAAATGATGGACCGATTGATCAAGGCCTAAATCAATAGGATTTTAACCATGCAAAAATGACAAAGAAACAATTGAATATATAGAATATAAACTTGAATTGAAATACATGCAAAATTAAAACTATCACTCTAAAGAATTTTTGATTGGTTTATCTGAAGGACTTGATTGTAAAGAAATAACAAAAATGAGTGCACAATAAAAGAAATATAGACTTATCTCTACTTGACAAGAAATGGTGTATTGAATCGTCGTATTCAGAGTTTGAATCCACAATTCTTAATTATATCATTCTCCAAGTTTCCAATATATCAATCATCATGTAATGTTATTCTATTTCTGAGTAGATTTCTGAATGTATATAAATATAAAATTGAAAGGGTGCATGAAACATCACACAATTTCCCTAAAAACTAATCTAAAACTAACTATTCCTAACTATTACATAGATTTGATAACAAATATATCCTTTTAATCAGCCATAACTGCCAACAATTTGGTTGGATAAGTTGTGAAACTTCCAACTATTTGGTTTGTTTAAAAACCTTCCATGGTTTCATTCAGAATCCCTGCTTGGTACATTGAGGCTGATGGCTTTGCTAATGGATACTCCAAACTGTATATCCAACTGTAGTTTTGTCTACAATCTCTGTGGGAGTTGATGGATTTAATAATGGATTGACTTGTTGATTGTTAATGATGCGAATCCTTTGCAGAAGTGTTGTTATGAATCCAACAGTGATTCCTCACATCAAAACTAACAACAATAGCCAGGTTTAGTTCATAGTTATATAAAATTTGTGTACGAGTACCTATTTTTCTTGTATACATGTTTTAATATTCCCTTGAATGCCTTGTGTTATTACTGGTATTTATCTGCCAGAGAACAATCGGTGATGAGTTGAGACCATGTGTATCTCTATCGATATCATAAAAATGGTCATTCTTGCAGTTATCAAAGGTTTACATCTATAATTATTATTTTTAACGTCTATATACAACAAATACTTCCACCATTTATTCCAAATATAGCTACTAACTTTGTCCATATATCTTTGTAGATATTGATGAGTATATCCTTTATTGAAACATGCATAATCTCAATAATCACCAGTTTCATTTCCAGATGGTTATCTAATAACAACAGCATGCCAAAACAATTTGAAATCTACAAACTACTGGTCATCCATTTGCTATGGTTCTATAATTGGTTTGCAGTGTATTGGGAGTCGATCCACTATGTGGTAAGACCATTTACCTTCCCTGCTTTTATACGCTGGAAAAATGCTTCCTACCTGCCATTTTTATGGTGCAATGGTGATATTCTGATCACCTCTCCATTATGATGTTGTGCTAAACTTTCCACCCTATGAGGTATGGATAACATTCTTATTATATCGCCATGCAGATGGTAACTGTATAACCATACGGTTGATCAGACTATATACTTGATTTCAACATTTGAATAATGCTTGGTTCCTTCATTTTCTGTCGCCTTCGTAGAAAGATGAGACGTTCAAACATAGATCTCTGATGTGCGATCTTTGGAACTGTATCATTCATCTCCTGCCAAATGCAACCATGGTGTTTGTCATCATCTCTACATATGATGTTGGAATCGATGGATCTGATATTGAATCTTCTTGCAGTAGCATCCTGTCCTCAGCATCGAAAGTCTGTACTATTAGGCATCTGATATATCCATCATGTTCGCCACTTTGGTAGTCTGTTAAATACAAAGGTTAAATAATCAAATAATAATAAAACTCTAAGCAACATAAAAGGTTATAATCATTTTAAAATGTCGTGTTACAATTAAAAAGTCATCAAAAGTCTTTGTCATCATGCAATACTCAAATAGTGAGTAATTTATAATATGGGTAATCATAACAAACGTTTTAACATTGATTCTTTAAATAGATAAAATCCACAAACATGAAAGTTGAGATTCATATAGTAATAATAATTAAGCATAGGAAATAGAAAATAAATAAATTGATAACGCAATTTCTTGCTAATGGATTACATAAGATTCTGCTATTTTAGCTGGTCTCTTTAAATTTACTCTTTTATTTCCTTTAAAAACCTCATTTCCATAGATAATTAAATAGAAAGGTATTTTATAGAAGAAATAACATACCATTTAAATTTTATCTTTCTTTAATAAAAAATGGTATGAAAATTACATATTAAGTAAACATATTATCAATATAAATTTTGCTCATGATGATCTATAAAAGAAATCATAAGTATATACTAATATCACAAATATCTATGGATATAATAACATGAACATTTTCATAAGAAAGCATGTATTAATATAACCTTCTTCAATAATGTGTTCCCTTATAAATTTATTCAAATTCCCCTTCATGTTCATAAGCATAACATATTTTAAAGAGATATATACTTACTAACATTTTTTCCAATACTATTATCACACCATTAAAATAATGATAAACCTAGTCATTTTATATGAATTAGGGCGTAACATATGTGTGGAAAGGAAATATCATTTATCACATTGTTATCGATCAAACTATAATACCTTGTAATCTTAAGATCATGATCATAGATAACAACACCATCTTTCCATTAAAAATGATAAATATTCAAACCCATGGAAGATTAATTAAATCAAAATCAATCATTTTCAAAACATTAAACACTTGAAGCCATCATTAAATCAAAGATATGATTCTCCTTATAAAAATATTATCTCTTAGGTCATGATTGTAAGTTAATTTCTTCTACCATCGATATGAATGTAGAAATTAATAATGCAATGGTAAGATATGCAGAATTCCATTTAATCACATTAGGATTTATATGAAAACATCACATAAGACTTTAAACTTAATCAAAAGCACATTCATGGTCAATTGCAATTATATTATGTCTTTACAGGAAAAAAGTCATAACATTAGGTTCCTAAATTCCCCTAAAAAAATGATTCTAGGATAATGAGTATCTAAAAACATTAAACAATGAGACATATGAAAGTGAGTGAATACATGATAACACTTTGATAAGAGAAAGATAGTAAGCAATAGAAGCTATAAAAGAGAATTAGGTATATGTAAATAGTTACTTCCCTGAACAAGAATGGATACAAATCAATTTGTCGACATGGGTTCCATCGCCAGTCATTCTACATAGCTTGCCGAATTACACCCCCTGACCAATTGGTGTAGATTGCATGACACCGGCTCTCATTCCAAGGTAAACTGTGCCACACTAGAGAAGGTCATCATGATCTCCCAGTTGGATAGGCAATAACCTAATGATCCCACTCCCTCGGAAGCATCCACATCAGAGCCTACTCATGGCGCCTTCGCCTATGAGACCATCTTCTTTGGAGCAGACGAAGGATATGAAGAAGAGCCCAATTTACAAGGGTTCTTTGACAAATCCATCATGTCCTTTGAGGCCAATGCCTTCACCAACCTATAGACTCCCTACAACACTTAGAGTTGGGCTTGTAAAGGGCCAGTTTACATGCCAACACCTCCCAAAGACACCCCTCTCTGGGACAACACAACTGATCCCTCCTTCCCTCCAAAAGGACCTGGCTCTAACCTAGCCAAGGATCTGGTTAGGGGAAGCCAACAATACCTGGGGGAAGGTTTGAATTCACTAAGTCGTTAGAGAACACCACCACCTTCATGACCTTGATGGAGGTTTTTCTGAATTTCCCCGAGTAGAAGTCTCTTCTAAAGCTCTTGGTGAACCCAGAAGCCGTTAGTTGCCCACCAAAGACTATCACATTTGACAATGCCAATGTGGCTGTCTTTCAAGGTAACACAGAGGATCCTTCCTTCCTACTAGGCTTGAACATAAAAGGGAATAAACTACACAATTTCTTGGTAGATTATGGTGCTTCGGACAATGTCAAGGGTTCTTTGATGAATCCATCCTAGCCATTAAGACCAATACCTTCACCAACCTGCAGACTCCCTACAACACTCAGAGTTGGGCTTGTAAAGTACCAGTTTACACACCAACACCTCCCAGAGACACCCCTCCCCAAGACAACACAACTGATCGCTCCTTCCCTTCTAAAGGACTTGGCTCTAACCTATCCAAGGATTTGGCTGGGGAAGCCAACAATACCCGGGGGAAGGTTTGACTTTACTAAGTTGTTAGAGAACACCACCACCTCCGTGACCTTGATGGAGGTTTTTCTAAATTTCTTTGAGTAGAAGAAGTCTCTTCTGAAGCTCTTGGGGAACCCAGAATCCGTCAGTCACCCACCAAAGAATGTCACATTTGACGATGCCAATGCGACTGTCTTTCGGGGTAACACAAAGGATCCTTCCTTCCTACTAGGCTTGAACATACAAGGGAAGAACCTACACAACTGCCTGGTAGATTCTAGTGCTTCAGGAAACATCATGCCCTTATCTATATGCTAGAAGATTAGACTCTTTCCCACTCCATCTAAAGGTGTAGTAGTCCAACTGGACAAAACTACAGTGAAAATGGTAGGTGAGCTAAAGAACATCCAGATTTAGCTCATCCAGGACCCCAGATTTCAAGCATAATAGACATCCAAGTGGCAGACATCCCGAAGACATATGAGATGTTATTGAGTCAAAATTGGTCTAAGTCCCTTAACAGGTATTTCTCCACTGACTTCTCCCACTTGTGGCTCCCCTGGGAAGGATAGTCAAACCAAATTTGGGTAGAGAGTGAACCCAAGATGAACTAGGCCCTCACCAGAGTTGGGAGGGTGAATGAAGTCCTTTTCTCTAAGACTTCTCTAGGGGTGTACCGACCCCTAGAAATCCTAACATTTGATTTCACCCCTAGGGAGGATCCCGTGGTCTCTCAGAGAATTTAGGATCTGGATGAAAGACTGAGGGATAAGGTAAACTCATAGGGTAACATAGCGACTCTTGATACACTCTTTCCCGGCACCTGGTGCCGAGTGCACTACCAAAAACATTATGAATTAGAGTGTGGGACTGGCATCACCGCTGCTACTTGTCACATCAACGCCCTCCAAGAAAAAGAACACATAACATATTTTCTTGGACCTAGCAATCATTTTGATAGTATATCCAAAATGCCTCTTGTCTAGTAGTCTAAACTAGAGGCTTTCAGGGAGAAGGACCTCACCCATGAACCATCAGAGCTAGAGGAAAATCCTCCCAATGCTCCAAAAATCAATCCAAATGTCACCTCACCTTCTTAGCCCCACAAAATGAATAATGACTTGTGGACCTTGAAGTTTGATAGGTCCCCGTCTAAACAAAGTTGCGGGGCCGGAGTGGAATTGATCAACCCACAAGGAAAGTCCTTCCTTGCTTCTTACAGGCTGTAGTTTAACTATACAAGTAGTTTCATGGAGTATGAGGCCTTTTTCCTTGGACTCCTTTCCACGTTAAGGAAAGGATTCACCCGCCTCTAGGTATTGGCTGATTTGGAGCTGATAGTCAAGCAGGTCCAAAGCCAATATACTTGCATTAAAAAAGGTTGGCCACATACCATAATCAGCCATGGAGCCTAATCAAAGACTTTGATGCTTTTGGCATCAATATTATTCCCCAGAAATGAAACTATGTTACAGATGCCCTTGTTGTATCTGCTAGCACCCTAGAGCCAATGGCCGGCTCCCATCTCTGGAAGTTCTTTGTTGAGATGGTCCCCAGCCTATCCATCTTGGACAATGTCACCCACTTTTAGGTGTTCAAAGATGATCAACATATCCTTTCCTTCATGGCCAATGTTGGGATTTTTGAGGATCGGATAGTGGAAGAACGAGATCATGATGACACTAGCCAGGGTGAAGAAGATGATGGGATCATAGACCTGCCAACCAACATCATCCTTAAGGGGATGGTAGCACTAGAGCGTATGTTTGATTCAGACCCTTGGGGCTGAGAAAAGATATCATCCTCCTCTAAGGGAGGAAAATTTGAGAAATTCAACATCGGCTAGGCCGGTGAAGAAAAATTTGTGCACATTGGAACCTCCTGCTCCCTTGAGGAAAAGGAGAAGATTCTCGCAGTTCTCTGAGAATACATTGACGTTATCGCATGGGGGTATCAGGATCTGAAAACATACAATACATCCATCATGACCCATACTATTCCACTGAAATCATATGCTAAGCCCTTCTATAAAAATCAAAGATCAATTAACCCACTAATCAAACCTCTAATTCATCAGGAGGTTTAGAAACTACTATCAGCCCAAATTATCTTTCCTATCTAGCACACAACCTGGGTTTCCAACCTTGTCCCCATGCGTAAGAAAAATGGTGAGATCTGCCTCTATGTGGATTTTTTCAATCTGAACAAGGCATCCAAGAAATACAATCACCCTCTTCCCTCGTTGGATGAGGTGCTACAAATCGTCAATGGATCACAAATGATGTCCTTCTTAGATGGATACTTCGGATATAACCAAGTCATGGTTAAGTATGAAGATAGAGATTAAAAAATGTTCACCACCAAGTGGGGAACATTTGCATACCAGAGGATGCCCTTTGGCCTCATCAATGTTGGGGCAACATTTCAGAAGGCTATGGACATTGTTTTCGAGGGCCTTGTTAACAAATGCATAATCATCTATATGGATGATTTGACTGTATTTACCTGGGACAAGTGTGATCACTCCACCCACCTCACCCAAATTTGTTAGAGATGTCACCGGTATGGGATCTCCCGCAACCCCAAGAAATGCATATTCAGGGTCACTGAAGGGAAGTTTCTCGGGCATATTATCTCTGAGAAGGGTATATCCATTGACCCTGAGAGAGTTGAAATGCTACTAAATCTACAAATGCCCGGCAACAAGAAAGAAATGAGATCTTTCTTCAAGAAGATCAACTTTGTCTGACAGTTCATCACTGGATTTGCCGAGATAGTCAAACTACTAAATGACATGATGAAAAAGGATGCCAAAATTGAGTGGAGCCCAGAAGAAAAGCGAGCATTTTCTCATATCAAGCAAACCATCGTGTAGGCACCGGTCCTGGCTAGTCCAGACTATTCCCTCCCATTTCACATATACTCCTTTGCTTCATCGCACTCTTCCATAGTAGTCCTAACCTAGAAGGTTGAATGGGAATAAAGACCTATATATTTCATGAGCTCCCCCTTCAAAAATGATGAAGTCCAATATTCACCATTGGAAAATCAGGCTTTTTCTCTTGTCTGGGCTGTGAAGAAATTATGGCACTATATTCTTCAGAGAAAAGTGTGTGCTATCATCCTGGACTAGGTAGTTAAATCCTTACTAATGCAAAGTGAATTGGGTGAACACCGGGGGAAATAGATGGCCAACCTCCAAGAATATGATCTCAAAATGCAACCCATGAAGATAGTTTGAAGTCAAGGACTATGTAGAGCAATGGTGGACACCACTCCAAATATTGAATGCCAAACATACACACTGGAGTTCATCACCCAAGATCCATGGTATACCGATCTGGTGTACCTATTTATTAACAAAAGATGCTTGGAGGGGCTTCCTCCAAACAAACACCACACCCTGTGACTAAAAAGTGTGCACTTCATGATAAAAATGGAACTCTTTTCCGTAGGAACTATGAGGGAATTTTCCTCTAGTGCATAGACAGGGTCCAAGCTGCTAAAATTATAGAGGAATTCCATGGGTAGTTGGGGATCGAGCATGGATCAGTTGATGCCACCGCCCACTAGATTCTCAGGGCCAGATATTATTGGCCCTACATCTTTAAAGATGTCCACTCATGTGAGAAAGTGACACACTTGTCAAACCACAGTGCATCTTGAGAGGAACGCGGCTATGCCTTTACACCCGGTCTTCGAAGTTAGACCATTTTCCCAATGGACATTCAATTTTATCAGGGAAATAAACCCCAACTCATCCACCAACCACTGGTACATCTTGATAGAAACTGATTACTACACCTGGTGGTCTGAAGCAATTCCATGTAAAAATAATACGACGGATGTAGTTATTAAATTCCTGGAAGAAAATATTGTCACCCGATTTGGAATGCCTTTTGCTATAGTATGTGACAATGGTCTGACATTTTCTTCAGCACAAATACTTGAATGGACCTATGAGAGGAAGATCACCTTGAATTTTTTAGCAACTATTACCCCCAAGGAAATGGTCTGGTTGAATCAACAAATAAAAATCTGTTAGAGGTGATCAAACATTTGTTAGAACAAAACCCCTGGGACTGGCATCAAAAGCTTAGGTTCACTCTCTGGGAAGATTGTACTGGAATTAAGGTAGCCTTGGGGACTTCCCCATTTCATCTGGTTTATGGATAGAATCCAGTATTCCCCATCAACTTACAAATCCTAGTTCTATAGTTTATGCAGGAATTCAACAATCAGGACAATATTATGGAGGTTTAGCTCCTGAATCTGGTGCAAATGGAGGAACAAAGAGACGTGGCACTAGAAAATTTTGCATGTCATCAAAAAGTAGTTAAAAGATGATTTGACTAGCGAGCCCAATATAAGGCCTTTCAGATTTCTGACCTAGTTCTTCTGTGGGACAAGACCCAGGAAAAGAAAGGAGAGAACACCAACTTTCAAAGGCTCTGGCTTGGACCATACCTAATTTCTGATATCTTCAAGGCAAATACTTATCACCTTAGTACCATGACTGGAGAAGTCATCCCATTTCTTGTCAATGGGTAGTTTCTAAAACATTACTTTGAATGAGGTGAGAGGTAGGTTTGCCTGAAATTGTATTTTGTGTATCATATGTAAATTTTCCCTACCTTGTAAATATTATTCCTCGGTGCTCCTTAGGAGTACCTTCCCCTTGTAGATAGTTGTTAGTAGTCCTTTGGGACTACCTTCTTTCTTTTGTTTTTTCTTTTCTTTGTTTTCCTTGGCTTTGTGTCTTGTTTTTTGGGTTCCCAGTGTTTTTCCCTCTTCTTTGTAGACAGGTATGCTTCGCATAACATCTAGTCCCTTGAATGGTTCCATATGCATTTCAATAAGTCCAGAATCAGTTGTTAGCATGGTGGAGGTAGGCTGCACTTTGGAGTTATTTTGTAAGCATAGTAATAATTTATGGGTAATCTTCATCTGATTCATGTCCGGACAGTTTTGACATTGGTTAAATAGAAAATCTAAGAAGTAAGTAATCATATGGTCCTTGAGTGCAGATTGGTTACGCTACATATTGGCTAATTCTGAAAATCATAAAAATATCCTGGGTCTAGAATTTCTCTCCTATTCAGTAATTTAAACCAGATGGTAAGGTGAAATAAGTATCACTGTAAAAATTAGCTAAGCTTAAGGTTCACGGTGAAAGAAGTACCGCCTTCCCATCTAGAAAAGAAAAGAAAAGGAAACTAAAGAATAGAGAATTCTGGGTTTTGGGGGATCCAAGAAAGATGTGATGACTTCGGTTTAATATTTTTAGTGCCTCCTTTCTATTTCTCACAGAAATCATCGGCTTGATTTTCTATCAAAGAACACACCTCACAGCTGACGAAATACCGAAGGATTGAATCAATGATGAGTCAGATTTTCCTAGACACCTTGCACCTTGCAAGCACAATTCTCCAGGTAAAGATTAGTTCCAATTTTTCTAACCAGAGATTCTAAAGTTCTCGAATGTGCTAAGGCAATCGTCCTAGTAGGTCTCCATTTGTCATGCTCTGCATACCTGTCGCTACATTTTGTGGGAAAATGTTGGGTCCACCTTTTTTATTTTGCCTTGTTTTCTTTTCTTCTTGTTTTCACTTTTTTCTCTGGCCTCTGCCTCCATAGGGTCAGGTTATTGTTTTTGTTTTCCTCTTCCTAGCTCCGGGACCCAGTCCCAGAGTGTTTTGTTTCGTTGTTCCAGACGGAGTTTGGACCTCAGGATTCTTTTCCATCATCTTCCTCTTTGATCAGAGGATGTGAGTGTGAAGGATCTCTAGGCCCAAAGTCTGAATGTTTTCCTTTTCTTAGGATTTGCAGAAGCCAGATGGGTAAGTTTCACCCCGAAGGGTATAAGTGCAGTTTTACTAGCCATTTTTACATTTACAATGAATAAATTACCATTAGGTGATTAAGGTGATGTTGGTTGTATTTTAGGTTTTGGCTCGTTTCCCTAAGCCTTGTTGTCTTCCCTCTCTGATTCTATGTTTAATTCAGAAGTCTCTCAATCCTTATGCCTTATCCCTGTCAAATTTTTTAGGTTTTCAAGTCTAAACCTCTAAAAAATGTGCAAAAAACTTTAAACCCTGAGGTCTTATTCAGTGTTCAAATTTGAAAATAAACCCTTAGGTATTTTTCTCTTATGTTTCGCAGTTACCTTTTTCCTTCACTTAAGTCATGTGTTATAATCTGATCACTTAGTCACATAACCTGAATGACATATTCCTTTTTTCTCCCAGACTTAGTGATTAGCCTATGTCACGTAGTCTCATGTAACATAAGAATATTCCTTTATCATTCCCAGACTTCACGATTTACTTTGTATCACATGGTTGCGGGATCATTAAATAGGCCAGGAATATATGAAGGGGCCCACAGATAGGTCGGGAGGTTACAAGAAATTTTCAATAGTCAAGGGTTTATCACAATACATTGTGATCTATTTGTGTCATGCAATCGCTAAATGGGTCTGAGGTTAAGTATGATGTGAAAGCTTTATTCGTGCAGTCTCCAGAAAGGATGCCAGTTAAGTTAAATCTTCTGAGACCTTACGACTAACCTTTTATGGTTTGGGATAAAGCACAGTTGGGTTGTTTCCAGATAACTCAACTTTCAATATGTGATGAGACATGTGTCAAGAGGTAAGTGGATTTCAAAGAATGATCACTTGCTCGATTAAAGGTAAAAATTTATTCATCGACTACGAGACTCACTAAGGGCTTCTATTTGTCACAAAGTCTCAGAAGATTTTAAAGGTATAAGTGATTTCTTTGTGATTAAGAAACAACCATCAGATGAAGTCATTAAAGATCCTATGATGGTCGCCAAGTCTAAGAATAAAAGAGCCTAAAGAGAAAATTCCTCGTGACTCAACAGCTAAAGGTATGTCGTAAGGTCGTCAGATAAAGTAAAGGGCAAGATACCTATCACATGGTCTCAAGAAGTTTTAACACTTAGTATTTGCATTTTGCGATCAGGCGACTAAGGGTAGTAGTGTAGTCTGGAAAAGGAAAGATGACATTTGGCGACTGAGAGATAACCGAAAAAGGTAAACAGTGACAGTTAATCGCATAGTCTTGGAAAAGAATGTGGGTTAGTGATAACCATTGGAAAATTTGATTTCCTCATTGACGCATGATCGCCAAATGATGACTGTGGTTAGCAAAAGTAAAGAAATTTGTGTAGTCGCTATGTCTCTAGAGAAATCATAGGTTAAGGATTGGGGTTAGCGACAGAGAAATTATATGCAGTCGCATGGTTTCTTGATACCAAATTTTGAGAAAAGGTGGTAGTATCAAATATGATAGTGTGAATCATTCATCGACCAATCAGAGGCTTAGATTTTGATTACTTTGTAGAAAAGGGTAGCTAAGATGTATGACAGTTGGCTAATCCCAGGAAGACATGTCAGCTCATTTGAATTTTGTAAGGTTTTTTCAAGGATTCAGTTTTATGAATTTGATTTCCTGTCACGCTCAGAGAACTACGGCTAGGTTTTCAATCAAGTTCACAGCATGTTGAATTAAAGATAGAATTGATGTTCTCAAAATCATGAGCTGTGTACTTCAAACGGTTACTATAAGGAGCTTATTGTGTATTCAGTTGCATTCACCTTGCTTTCAGAATTCCAAAATGTGAAGAGCTAAGTAATCTGACAGAGAGAAAATTCAGAGAATGGCAGGGTTTTTTTTGTTTAAAGCTCATTGTTTTCAGAGAATTGTGCACAGGATAGTAAGTGAATCTCAGTGGTAGATTTGTTTCAATATCGGTAAAGAAAAGGAGATTCAAGTACTGTAAACATGAGCAAAGCGGTCAGTGTAGCCTCAACCAGTGGTGGAAGTGAGAAGGTGGAAGACAAGGCCAAGGGAAAAGTAAATTATTCAGATGAATTCCCTAGACTGCTTCCTGGTTCAACTCAGA
Source organism: Thuja plicata (assembly GCA_018584345.1). Classification (NCBI taxonomy): domain Eukaryota; kingdom Viridiplantae; phylum Streptophyta; class Pinopsida; order Cupressales; family Cupressaceae; genus Thuja; species Thuja plicata. The sequence goes on along the minus strand of MU223083.1, from coordinate 42,805 downwards.
ACAAAAGAGAAAATGCAAATGTGCTCATTGATGATTATTGAGATATACGAGATTTTGACACTCCAGGAACAATAGGTTTTTCACTTTTCAATTATTTTTATAAGAATTCTGATAAGGCTATTCTAGTGTTAAACCCTTGGACCTGTGGTTTAGCCAGATTAATTGTTCCTGATGTCTACGTAGATGTAGACTTGTTCCTAGACCTGGCCAGTCATTATGATGTTTTGTCCAAAACAATCAAAAGAAATGATGGCACTGCCCTACTGATACTAAATATAAATTCATTCATGCAAGCCTTTGGCTTATATAGCACTATGTGTACCAGAATTGACATGACAAAGCAGCAACAGAGATATATTTTGAAGCCTAGAATTGCTAGAGGCTAGTTGCTGAAACATATGCTAAAAGAAGTGAGGAAATATTTAGATCCTATGTCTGGGACCAGCCCATATTATTACAAGGATTTATACTTCTATATCAATTATGTTTCCTATGCCCTATGTAGAGTGCTACAGATAGATGGTGATGCAGAGAAGATTAGTGCAAGCATTTTGATGATGGTGTTGGACCTGCAAGAGGCCCACTCCAATACTAGTTATGATTACATTTAGCATATCATTGATGAAATGCATGAGGGTTTCATTACAACTCAAAAGAATATGAAAGACCCCAAGGAGAAGGATCCCAAGTTCTTGCACTACTCCATTCTTATGCATCTCCTGTTGCATTTCAATTTTGTAATCATGGATGTGGGTAATTTATCCCCTCAAAGGTTTTACCAAGAAGGACCGAATCCTATCCAATTTTGGGTTAGGGTTTGGAATTACACGTCCAAGGACTGTGATTATTTTGATTTTCATAATTGGATTGTGTATCCAATAGTACAAATTCTGGGAATCAACAGAACAAGAATCCCATTGAAGATTATGCAACTGCTGAGGCCATGTGACTACACAGATCAGTGAGAAGGAAAGCATAATTGGGGTGATTTCTTCTTGGAAGAAAATTATACAATCATCAGGGTATATGGGTGTATTCACCCACCTCATCTCATACCCTATTATGTACCAGTAAGAGTGGCTACAATGGAGTTTATATGGCAGCTATTGTTGATAGACAATGAGCATTTTGCGCCACACAAGAAGGGGACTTTGACCCCTAGGCAATTCAGAATTTTTAACTTTACAATTGGCAAAGGTGCTATTGATGCAATGGGTCAATGGTTGGAAGGATATAGAATGGGCGTAGCCCCTTATAGATATATTGACCCAAAAAATTTTATGGTAGGGGTGAGAAAATTGTATACTCCTACAATCCCCAATACTAATGTTCAGTGTGAATGCATAGAGGAAGATGCAACAAGAAACATCTTGGATGAAGATGATATTCAGACAAGGAGATTAAGGATTCAAGAACTCTTAAATCTTGAGAGACAAATAAAGAGAAATGGGATGGCTTTTGGGGGTTTTACCCTGATCTCCCATATTTTGACAAGATTAAAGCCATGATAGACAACTATTATGTGCTCATAGAACAGCTTGATACTATTCTTGACAAAAAAGGTGCCCAAGGACCTGATCATTCAGAATCCGAATATGGTAGTAGTAGTGAGAGTGATTATGCACGTCCTACTAGGTATGCTCCACCACAACAAGATATTATTGAAGTGCCATAGCTACAAGGAACAGTGGGCCACATTATGGATTATACAATAATGACACAACCTGATGATGTGGAGCCTACTACTAAGAGGCAAAAATTAGAAATAGGTCAGCCTTCAATTGAAGGGAAAAATAAGAAAAAGGATAAGGCTAAAGCCCTAGTACCTGGCAATAGGTTATATGATCATAACCTAAGAAAAGAAATTAGGGAGGGCAAGAAGCAACAACCTGATTTAGAGGATGAGGTTGAATTGCCTCTTAAGGCATGTGTTGATGAAAGACTGATTCATCAAAAAGAATTTTTGAATGATGACAACTTTGTGAAAACTGAGGAGTTTAAAGACTTCCGGAGATGGTGTAAGAAAGAGAAAATAAGAGCTCAACTAACAGTTGATGGTAAGGAGACCATAACAAATGAGGCATTGGTGGCTTTGCAAACTTATGATCCTGAAAGTGAGGACATCTCACTAGAGGATACCAAGAAATTGGTGCTAGGAAGTGGAATATTATTGGCTGGGAGCTGGGATTTAGCATCTGCCTTCATAATTGACCAAATTAGAAAATAGCCAGATCTCAAAATGGCTAGTGAAGTTCAGATGGGAGATGTGATAAAAGGATTTGGGTATAGCCCAAAGTCTCAGGCCTTTGCAATGTGGAGCCTGTGCCCAAAAG
>MU223083.1:19382-40422 GCA_018584345.1 Thuja plicata | reverse complement strand
TTTGGGTATAGCCCAAAGTCTCAGGCCTTTGCAATGTGGAGCCTGTGCCCAAAAGATCAAAAGCCCCAAGTGGTAAACATCCAGGAAAATATGGTGGGTAGTCAGATGGTGTGGACAATGCAAAATACAGGGGATTTGGAGATATCCCAAATCATGACACACTGGGCTCACTTGAATGAAGACAAAACTAAACAATTATCTGATAAGTGTAGCACATTGTTAGAAGAGACCAATGCATTAACAAAAGATAGAGAATTATGCCAAATATAAGTACACCAGCAAGATCAGGTGATAAAGAGATTAATGAAAGAATTGGAAGAGAAGCCTGAGGTGATGTATGTACCTATGCAACCACAGCCCCTGCAAATTGAAGACAAGGCAAAGTTGAAGAGGTGGTTGAGGAAAAGGCTGAGGAAGAGAAAGGAAATGCAATTTCTTTAAGAGCATTAAGAGGAGTGTTACAGCATAGAATTGAAATTCTGAAAGATAAAACTGATGTTGTACTCAATGCTTATAATAAGTTACTAGCTTTGCATATATAGGTGATGGGGCATCTGACTATCCTAAACCCCTATTTTACTAAGTGGTCTACTAGGGTGCAATTGTTTGAAAAGCTATCATCTTTGCAAGCCCTGAGATCGGATTTGCCAGAAATAGTGACAGAAGTTGAAGATGAGATCAAAAGAGTTAATATTTCTCTCTCATTCTTTAAAGGCAAATTGAATCAAATTAAGGTAAAATTAGGCCTCTTTTCTGATAATTTTAATAGATTTATTCCTTCCTTAAGGGGAGATGATGATCAAGTAAAGGCCTTAGATGCCTGGAGGAGTGAATTTGATAGAAAAATGACTAGTGATGAGGCATTTATTTTAGGGACAGATGTGGATATAGAAGGGTTCAATAAGATATTGGATGAAGTTTTCAAGGAAAAAATTGACATCAACAAGTTTCTAGTAGATGTCAAGAATATCACTGATGCAAGATGGGATAGACAAAAGGTCCAGATACAAAGTACTCAGGACTTCAAGTGGCCATCAGATGATGAAATGAAAGCATGGGAGTTGATGACCATGCCCAAGAGAAAGAAGCCAACAATTGAAGAAGAAATCTTGGACGATGAGTAAGGGTGACTACTTGGTGCCTCACTATTGAAGATGAAGAGGACAGTTATTGCAAAAGGAGAATGTAGGTGAATCTAAAAGCACAATCATCTAGAATCGACATAACTATTGCCATCTACTATGTATACTATCAGATTCAAGTCGCTAGATCGGGAGAAGAACAAAGAATATTTGTTTCCATCTTTTTGACTTGGTCATTCCACCGCTTCTTCTCTCTCTTTCTTTTTTGTCTCTTCGGTAGTTTTAGGGTCAGGTTTTCTAAGACCATCCGAAGCTTGTAGCATCCTTTTGAAAAGGATTCCAAGATGGTTGGAGACCTATATATAGAAGAGAGTTGTATTTTAAAAAGAGGATGAAATATATTGTAAAAATTAGTCTTCCTAAATTTGTGTATGTGTTCTTTCAAGCTTCAAAGCTTTTTCATGTATGAAAGAAGGATTACGTCAATAAAATATGGTGCAATTTTACTCTTCTCTATTGTTGTCTCTTTATCTCCTGTGTATGATTTTTTATGCTTAAGATTGTAAGACACTCTGAAGCATTTTGGTTACAAGGTGACTATCTAATTACTTGCAAGTTTATTTCATGCAAAGAACTAAGTTTTGTGAGTGGTTTTAGGAAGCATATCAATATTTAAATATTTGATACAGTATTTTAGAGGTAATCAGATAATTTGTAAGGAAACTTATCCTAATTGAATGTAGGTTGTAAGGTAGCTTACAGTGTTTTTTTTTTGTGAGACTTCAAGCTTTTGACTCTGTAACCCAAAGGATAGGCACTGATCTAGGTCTGGGTCTGATAATCTATCATCATCTAATTTTTCAAAACATTCAAAATTATTTCAAACATGCTTGTTACTAAAATATATGAGCTGAACTCATCAAGGACTTATGTCAGTAGGACAGTGTCCACTTTGTTGATTCTTTAGAGAGTGAATCATTAGGTTATCCCTTCTAAAGACAGAAGGAAGAAGGATGCAAATCCTTGTCTCATTGGTTTATATTCTCAAAACCATAGCCTGACTTATAGTACTCTATTTTAAGTTAGTCATTGCAATCTCTAAAGTGTTCTATAAGTTGTTACAGTGAGGTTTTAGGTACATAACCAGTGAATGAATCAATCCACCAAATACATAGGCTGAAGTATCAGTAATCTTTAAAAGGTAAAACCTGCCTGAGTCTATGGAGCTCAAAAATGAAGAAGGATATTATCCAATCCTTAGCAATTAGCCTTTTCTCTTGCCTAAAAGAGGTTGCATCTGGGTATCCTAAATATAATGTCATCATTAGGTAAGTGTTGCAAGAAAAAGTGCTAACAAGTGATTAAAGAGCTAATTTCAAACTAAGTGTGATTGCTTTGAGGGTTCTTAGTAGAGAGACTAGTTTAAGCTAGTTTACTGGTTTGTGTTTGAATTTACTCTGATTGTCTTTGGCATTCATGGTGGTGAGATTACCCTAGTTTGTAGAGCACCTCCCACATTCTCCTCTTCACATTTCTTCCCATGTAAAGGTAGGTTTCTGATTTTTTCTCCTCTGGTTTGCTTTGCTTTCTTTCCTTCTTTTTGTTTTTGGTTTTCTTTGTTTTTTTCCAGCTTCATCTTCTGGTTTCTTCCTATTGGTGGGATGGCATGGCTAGAAGGTTGTCTACCTTCCATCCTTTGTAATTTAGGTGGGTTTCTGTAAATTTTGTATATTTCTGTAAAAAAGAAGAAGCCTTTCTGTAAATTTCATGTTCATAGCCTTAGTTGTATAGTTTAGTGTGAATATCTTTGTAAATTGTTTAAGTAGATGTAAATTCTTGTATTTCTTGTATATTTCTATAAATTTTCCATTCTTCAGCTATGTGCGTGTTTAGGTTAGTTTTTTTTTTTTGGTCTATGCATTTTGTATATTTGGTCGAGTTTGTGGTGCCCCTTTTGGGGTGAGTTCATCAAGCCTTGCAAGTTGATCAAATTGCAAGCCCACCTTTAGAGTTTCCGCCATGGTTCAAACTTGGCACCTCACCTGGTTCAGGCCATGGTAGTTTCTCTCTCCTTTGTAATCATAGTCTTAATGGTTGGTTTAATTCCCCACACACAAGCATTCAAAACCTCCCCAAGTAGTATTATTTCCTTGTGTGTTAGAACAACTATTACCTTTAATGCCATTATTGCCTTTATTACATGGCCACATGAAAAACCATGTCAGCCCGGTACGGCTAATTGTTGGTCATGTCAATAACGGTCATTTTCCCAGTCTCTGAGTCCCAGGTTGTTGTTAGAGTTGTTATATTATAGCTAATAATTAATTTATTTAATTATTAGTCTATTATACTCTACGCTTAAGTTAAACTTAGGCATCTTATTATTCTTTAGGGTTTTCACCTTTAGGGTTTCGGTATCCTTTTACAAGGATTCCCTCTTTGTATTTTATTCATTCACTTATTGGATCATAATGTAGAATAGATTATTGCATTGAGATTTTTCTCTCTCATTTTCTTTTCTCATTCATGGCTTCTCTTTCTCAGACCTGTGATTACATGCCTCCATAGATTTTTCTCTCTTTCTGTGATAGGTATTTGCATGCAGGGATTCTTGAGAGCTGTGGGGTTTTTCTTCATCAACTCTAGCATGGTATCAGAGCTTTAGATCTTCATGCCCCTATTCATTATTTGAGAGGGTTTGGTTGTGTTCTTCAGGTCTATGTTTTTTAGAAGCTTTTTATGTGGATTTAGGGTGGACCTTTCTTTCTAGTCATTTTGGGCTCAAACAGACATCACCATTGCGCTCACAGCACCCAAAAACCATAGAATCCATATAAAATTTGTCCATTTTGGACAACTTGGCTCTGAGGCAAAAAAAATTTGGTTGCCAGCATCGTACGGGCACGAAAACTAAGAAAAATTAAAAATAAATCATTTTTTTCACATGTTTTATGCACGGCTAGTACAAATTTAAAAGGGCCACTGCCACACCACCACGGCTCGGCCCCCACCAGGAGCAGCTCCTGCTGGCCCTGCGGGCTTCGCCGGCACTCCCAGCCTTGCCACCAATAGCGATACCTCCTCCGGCATCCACTGCCCCGCTCCACCCACCGCGTGGCCCCTGCTACTCTATGCACCACCACTGCCCCCACTCTACTTTGGCGTCCACCACTCCTAGCCCCATCGGTGCCCTCCGCTCCAAAGTCCACCACCGCCACCTGGCTGGTGTTTAAGTGTCGCGGCTTATTTCATCCTAGCGGCGGTCATATGAATGAAAAAGGGCTTCTCTTTAGCCCCCTACATGCGCCATGCACCCAGGGGCTTGGGATTTTTTAGCCCCAGGGGCTTAAAATTTATTTTTTGGAGCCTTTCTGACCTCCTGGCACTATTTTCACTTTATCTAGAGCATACAGGGGTATTTTTCTGACTTCTTTATATCGTCGAAAAGCTCTTTATGAGCTCTTTCTAATGATGGAGGTTAGGGTTTTGGGTTCTACTATTTTGATAGTATTTTTTACTGTCAAAGTCTGATGTCTATTTTTTGCCTTCTGGGAGCCATATCTTTCTCATCCAAACTCTATTTTTGGCAAACTAGATATCGTCAAAAAGCTGGTTCTGTGAGTTATTCAGTTGTAGGGGTCTTTTCTAGATTCTTCTCTAGGTTCTTTCTCCTCTGAGTTTTTCTCTTTTACACTCTGGCGGATTTTTTGGGTTCTACAGGTCTTGGGAACTCTTCTTCTATTCTTCTGGCTCACTCTTCTTTCTGACTTCTGAGCTTTGTATGCTTCTCTTCTATAGCATTTTATTTTCTATAAACACACTAAGATAAAGTGCCTGCTTTTGCATATCTGGGATTTCAGACACCTTGTGTTTTTTTTTGTTCTCGCACTTAGTTATAAAGTGCCATGGGGGGTTATCATGTTTTTCCTTTTGTGTTCATCCACCTTTTTCAAGTGAGCGTACCTTCCATGACATTAGCCCATGTTGTGTGTCAGTGACACCACCCTTTATCCTATGCTTATACTTCTATTGCACTATTGGTGTTCTTGATTCTTCTTCCTACAAATGTTTCTAGCATTGCATTTCAATGTTCCTATCACCCCTCTCCCTGTTCAGTATTATGGGGGGGGTTCACCTGTTGGTTCTATTGCTTCCTTGGTTCGGTTGAGTGATCTACGTATCCTATTTTTGTTCCTATGTACTAGGCGGATGTAGTGGCTAGGCACCTATGCATTCCAGTGAGATGGATCATCTACTATATAGACACTCGTTCATTCCTACTTTTGGAGGTCACCTCTTTGATTGATCAGCTCTTCAAACTTTGTCTTCTCTACCTGGTCATGCACTATTTCAGTGGAGGTTCCAGCAGTCACTTCTGACAGTGTTTACAGCTTCATACTTTAGAGATGCTTCTTGCTCTTTCTTGTTCCTTTCTTTGGAACTTTCCCTAGATTGGAGGCTTGGTTTCCTTCATCTAGTTTATTTCTTGTACTTGGTTACCTGATCAAGACTAGTTGTCGAGACCCATAGTTCCTTTCATGCATTTTATTTACATGCATCTGTTAGTCATTGCTATTTAGCTTCTCCCTAAGTTACACTTAAGGGGGGTTATTAGAGTTGTCATATTATAGCTAATAATTAATTTATTTAATTATTAGTCTATTATACTCTACACTTAAGTTAAACTTAGGCATCTTATAATTCTTTAGGCTTTTCACCTTTAGGGTTTCGGTATCCTTTTATAAGGATTCCCTCTTTGTATTTTATTCATTCAATTATTGGATCATAATGTAGAATAGATTATTGCATTGAGATTTTTTTCTCTCATTTGCTTTTCTCATTCATGGCTTCTCTTCCTCAGACCTGTGATTACATGCCTCCATAGCTTTTTCTCTCTTTTTGTGACAGGTGTTTGCATGCAGGGATTCTTTGGAGCTGTGGGGTTGTTCTTCGTCAACTCTAGAAGTTGTCTCTTTGGCCTTTTCTTTATTCATCGCATGACCCAGGATCTCCATAATCCCCGGGCCTTGATCAAATTCCTAGAAAGTTATTTCACGTTGTATATTTCCAGGATTTGATGCAAGCTAATACCTTTTTATGCATAGATGCGATGTAGTGGTGCAATCCCCAGAATCTAAAAAATTCTATAATGTTTTATTAATACTGATGGTTGTCCAGTCTTTGTAGGTTGCCAATCAAGTTTAGAAGAACAATCATGTCTAAAGAATCCTCTCCTCCTGGGAGCCTGGAACTACCTGCCACTTCCACTAGGGTAGCTCTATAAAGACCAAGGCAGAAAGGGCATTGGTAAATTCCCACTGGCCACAAAATATTACAAGGATGAAACTATCCTGGGGTCCAAAGTGGATTCCAAGCTACAAATAATTACCAATACCAGTGTCGAACCATGGGCTGATCTACAAGCCCTAATCAGAATGATGTATGTTCAAAAGAATGTCAGAGATTCACTAGCAACTAATGTGGCTGCCTCCAAGATAATCAAGACCACTTTCTTCCCCTATTGAGTACAAGCTCTGGAGCTTATTCTTACATTGGCAAAACACTACAACATAGCCCTCCAGACTGTCATGCTTGCTGCTCCTATCCCCACGGGCTATCCAATGCCCCTAGTGTCTCTAGACGCTGTGACATTTGCTGCAGGGCTAGGGATCCCTCAATTCTCCAATTTAGCTGTCATCACCCAGACCCTGGCACTAAAAGAGTTTTAAAATGTCCAGTAGTCAGCCTGGCTATACCTCAATAACAACTGGCTGAAGGTCCCAAAAAAGGACCCTAAAAAGATGAAGCTGGAAATCCCCCGCACTAATTTTAAGGAAAGTATCTAGGTGGGGATCATTGCTTTATGTAGGATGTTCAGAGAACCCCATGCTCGAGAGTTCTTTCCATGGATGTATTACTTCTTTTTTGGCATCTCTGCCGTGGGGAAAATTTTTGACTAGGCAGTAATCATCGCCAATCATGTGGACTACCACCTCTAGAACGTTGTCTAGACCTTGAAGTTCCACATGACTTCTTATGTTCTCTGGGAGCTAGCACAAAAAAGACCCATTACCTAGGGTTTACTCATAGAGGGTGTCCTAGGGATTGGAAAAGATGAAAAGGTACCTTGGGAACATTTCCCACAGATTCATTGGGAGGCCAGTTTTCCTAGTTTTTGTAGATTAAACAATGCATTCATTTACTACAACATTCTTACACCTACCCGAGATGCCAGATACCATCTCTCTAAAGAAGTAATGGAGTTGGTCAGATTTTACAGTCATTATCTTATTCAATTTTAACAACATTCATAAATTCGGGTAACCAGCTTTTCCAGGGAACCCTATTTATTACCCAAACATTATGGGGAAAAATCATTCTTTTGGAGTATTGCAGACAAATTCTGGAGCTCCACACTCTATTCAGTGTTAAGAAGGATACAAACATTCCTTTCCCAGTCATTTGCAGGAACTATTCATGCATCCTTGCAATGGTTAAGGAAGCCGATAATGAGTTAAAGATTCTGGGGCTAGAGGAAATTTATTTGGAGTGGAAAAACTTTGATTTGCTAGATAAGCTAGCTGCAGCACAGCACCAGGCATCAATACCCCATGAGCCACACATGGAAGATTTTTGGGTAGATTGCCAAGATGATTTCAAAGTGCAAAATTGACATTTTGTAATGATGACTAAGGGTATGATGAAGCACCTCAAGCTTCAGACCTTTCCATCAGGCTTCTCAGACACCAGGTCCATAAAGGACCCGTAGTACAAATCATAGGGAGTATACAAAATGGCCCTCCCTTCAGTGGATTGGGACACCCCAGAAAGTCTAATAATTGAAGAAATCATCTGCAATGTAGTAGAACGCAGTCATGGATATTTTCAGTACGTGTGTCCAAAGAGCACCCGCAAGGTAGGCCCATTTTTTCTAGGATCCACTTCTGAATCCAGAACATCAGGGAGAGGCAGGGACAAGGGTAAAGGTAAAGGGCCAGCCTATGCCCTGGCCCAGATCACACCCACAACTTCATTTCCCATTCAGGAACAGTATAGCTATAGCTTGCAGTGTCAAATTATTCAGAGGAAGAGTTAAGAACCTAGCTTGGTCTCCTGATTACCCTGGCAGGTTCCCCCTCATTGGCGGAACTGATGGTCTGGGCAACAGGAACGATAGTGGAGGACAAAAATACAACCATTTTAGATGTCGGTACTCTGCTGATAACAAGGAGGAAGAAGAAGAGGATTGATCACCCTCCGCCAGGCATAGGTCTAGTTTTGAGGATGCCAAGCACCCCCCATGTGGAGGTTATTCTAGACTGCCCTGATCAAGAGAAACCCCAATGACCTCCCCTCCACATGATGGGTTTGATGATATATTCCCAACTGAAGAACTTGTAAATTTTTAGGGGGATCTAGGGAGAGCGGAGAAGGAGGTAGCCGCACAAAAAATATAGATAATCCCCGATGAAGGGGAGGCACCAGAAAAGGGGATGCCTAAATAGGAAATAGCCCAGGAATAGGACAAAGGGAAAAAACAAGAGAATCTACCAAGGGTAGAAGAAACACCAGTCCCAGGGACTGAGATAAAGGAGTGGAAAAAACAAGATGAACAACCAAAAATTGGGGAAACTGGACCTACGGGAACAATTATAACCTCAGCCACCATGTTCCAGACACCCCTGCCTCAAATAGTCACATTCGGTGAGGTGACCCAGAGATGCTACAATCATATCCAGTCTGAGTGCCTTCGCCACCTCCAAAAGTCCCAATGGAGGAGATTGTCCCGGTTGAGAATGCTGAAGAAGAATAGCTATAGCAGAAAGAGGGGGAGCACCCCAGAGCTATGGACGTGGATCTTAATGCTGCTAAGAATCAAGAGGGGGAAATTCCTGTGAATGCAGGTGAAGATACCACTCAAGTGGACAATGTGGGAAACCCCGGGGAAGAGAAAGAAAATGATTCCATAGAGACTACCAACATGGAGAAAAAACAGACTTCCAAGGGAGAAACAGGTGACCAGGCCCTAATAGAAAGACCGCCCCAGCCAACCCAATGGATGGTAGATTCTCAAAAGAGGAGGCACCAGTGGCAACCAGCACCCTGGTATCATTTGCCAAAATGATGGCCATGGTTCAAGGTGCTCCCAAAGAAAAGAAGGCCTGGAGCCTCCATTCCATTTGGACTGATCCGGGTGGGGAAGCAGTCATGGTGATTGCAACACCACCCCCAGATACAGAAGAGATAGTGGTAAGCACTACAGAATATGCAATCACAGAAGTTCCCCTAGGGAATATGGATAAGCAGGGAGAGTTGAACCTCCCGGGAAATTCAATCCTGGTACAAAAAGGAAGCCCAAAGGTTGAAGGAGGAGAAATAGAGGAATGCCAACCTCCTTGGGTTTATCGCAGAATTAACATAACCACTGGTCGAAATACATCCTGAAGCTTCTACATCTGGCACACCACTTCCGTAGGGTGATATTGACATGCTGAGGAGCATCAAGAAGAAAGTGTAGGCAGTGGAAGGGTGGGTCACAGAGTAGATTAAGGTCGTAAGGCAATTCTTGGTGGCTACACTCCCAAATTTGTACCAAGTGAACAATGTCATTGTCTAGGTAGACAGTGTTGTCTTCCTTTGAGAGAAAGAGATGGAAAAGTATGAAGAGTGGAGAATAGAATTAGGGGAATTGATGGACTTCAGGGCAGAATTCATTACAGAGTCAGGAATTTTGGGAGACAAACTCTTTGGGTTTCTCTGGGCTCAGCACTCAAGACTTGGTCTAAAAATTGAGGTGAGCAAGAAACTGGTAATGGCCCTAAAGAAGAAGATCCCAGATGTCTGGAATTCTTTGAATTCATACACAACATTTATTTCAAGGGTTTCACAAGTTGATCCCTTTACGACTAGGACTTGCACTCCAGAAGAATTTATACTCAGCAAATTTGATGAGCTCATGGAGTCGTGGTACCGGTTTGGAGATATTGATGGGGGGGGGAATGTACCACCTAACTAAGATGATGATCAAGGCACATGATGCTACAAAGGTAGTAGAAGAGTTAAAGGATGGGGCTGAGGATATTGATGAATAGTTCAGGGCCGTCAATGATCGATGGAGCTATATTAAGGAGGTAGTTGAAGAGACCATTATCTAGATTCTAGAGAATGACAAAAAGAACAAGGAGAAACTAAAGTCTCTGGCCCCCAGAGATTCTCACCATCAGGATGCAAGTCTGTAAATTCTATATTCTTTGAGTGTAAGCTCCCAAGCTCTGGAGTTCCCAACCCAAAGTTTTGTATTCTTTTGCAGTGACCCACATCCAGGTTCCCCAGAGCTGACCGGTCATTGTCAAGCAGTTAATAAGAGGGTCAGAAGATGGTTGATACTGATAAGGCATGTCAGATAGAGGGATGGCTCTAATAGGTGATTCTCCCAAGGCGCCGCTCCAACATTAACTACCTGGAGCATCAGAGATAGTGCGCCACATTTTTCATTAATGAGGCATGTAGCCTTGAACCCCAGGAGATCAGATATCTTCTCTTCTTACTCTGGAACTCTTCTCAAGGCCGATTCTTCCAACCTCTCTTCTTGTATTCTTCTGCTGATCTGTCAAACCTCTACTCTTTTCGAGATGATTGTAAGTGGTGCAGGTAGTACCGGCCATCGGATATTGTATTTTAAGGTTGAGTGTACAGTTAGATTAGGTTAACTTTAGGGAAAGCTTTGTGTATAAATAATAAGTCTGACCTCATTTCAAGGGTAGGTGAAATTGATGATTTTTCAGTCCAAGTAGTAGCAATATAGCTTTTCATTTTCTCAATTAGTTGCAGAGCTCAATGCTCAATAGCTTTCAATAGTTAGATTCTCCCTTGGAGCCATGGATGTACACACCAGTGACACTGGAACACTCTGTTAATGAAGAAGGAAGGATTTCTAGCAATGATATTGTTGGCATTTTGATCTCTAAGTTAGAAAATGCTTTTGTGTTGTATGATTCTTATGTCCATTGCTCTAATCTTAGTTTAGATGAATGATCTTACTTTCTCTTGCTATTGAATGTATTTGAATTGCTAGTTCTGTATGTTCAGTATTTAGTATAGTTTGTTAGAGCATGGTTGATGTTTTAAATGTATCGCATGACTATAAGTAGAAGAAGTAAAGTCTAACTATGGCATATATTTGGAAGTTTATTTGAAAACCTAACCCACGCTTGCAGGAAACCCCAACCCATTACTAAATTCCGTGGAGAAGATGAGTCAAATACCAGCTATCCCCCTGAACAAAAATAGTCGCATGTCCAACTTAGCGTCAAGACCTGACTCTCAGGTGCTTGAAGGCCCAGAGAATTTATTCTCCAGAACCCCTTTACAGGTAAAGTTGGCTAGTAGCCTAGTACCCAGAGACAACTTATCCTCTGTTGATCAGACCAGTCACAAAGACCTGTCAACACATCTTTTTTATTTTTTCTTTTTTTGACTTTTCCTTTATCTTTTTACTTTTGGTTTTGTGTACCTTTGCGAATGGTTGTATGAGTTAAGATCCTTAGTTCAAGGGCTTGTTCCCTTGAACTTAGTGATGTCATGCATCTTTATAGTATTTTCAATTTTCATCTCTCATCTCTCTGTCTTCATATCTCTTTATTCTACTTTACCAAGAGTATGCATATAGGCTCATTCTCCCACTAATTGGAGGCTCAATATAGTACCATAAATTGTAAGCACCTTGCTAAGGTGTAAAATTCATGCTTTTTTAGCACCCGTTTTAGTGTGTATTCATTCCTCTATACATCATTAAATTTAATTATACATTTGATTGATAAATATTTAAATATTTTTCATCTATTAACTTAATTTATATAATGCCCCTTAATTTTAGGTGTCCTTACTTTAATTATTTCAATCATTTATCACCCCTTGCATACCTAAGTCTTTTTACAAAATGGGAGGAATTTTCTATTTTTTGTGAATTCAAACCTTGATTTTGTTTGTATTTTGAGTATCCCCATACCCTCATTGACTCCAAATTTATTTATGAGCCCATATTGGTTAGAATTGAGTGCCTGTAAGCCATATGATGAAATAGGTCACCTCATACCTAAGGAGGCACTTTAATCCACTTAAATGTGGTCCAAATTTAAATTTGAGAAAGGTCTTTAGTTTTTAATGGGATATTCAAATCCCCATTGGCCTTATTCAATTTTTAAGATTTGAAATATTTTGGAGAGGTATAAAAGTAATGCTACCTCTCTTACTTTTATATCCAAAAGAAATTTTCTAATTCAATCAATCAGCCATGATTTCAATCATTCAAGGAGAAAGTCAAGAACTTCAAGCATTTATTGTGGCAAGCAGGACCAATTGTTATACAAGAATTTCTTTTGTGATGTCCTCTTAGGTCTTTGTGGAGCCATTCTATTGTATCAAAACTTGCATTCTCATTTCAAATACAATTACATCAGTCAAGGTATAAGACACCTTATTTTCTTATTCAAGCCTCTACTACTAACAAAATACTTACTTATTTCAATCATTTTAATTTCATTTCAAGGTTAATTACTATATAGAAGTCTCACTGATATAAACCCCATTCTCCCAAAAAAATTTCCATTCTTTGTGTGCAAGTGACAAGTAGTGAAGTTGTGGAAACAGTTACAAGAAGACATGGAAAGAAGTTACATGTAGAAAAAGTTCCATCACGATTTTCCAAGTTTCAAGAACCTCCTAGGGCCTCTAGTGAGCCAAGTCACCTTGTACCATCTAGATCACCCTATTATCTCCACTCTAGACAAAAAATTAGATCAAAGGTTAGTCTCTGCTTCAAATTTCATTATTTGGCGTCAGAATTGAGTTTACAGTATGTAATATGTTTGTATACACCTTTATCTCATTTTTTCCCTACATCTTTCAGTGTTCACTTTCCATTTTATATAGTCAACTTTTAACTCATTAGCAAAGGAATCCTTACATCTTCTTAGCGCCTGAGCCTCCTTGAGCCTAGTGGATCAACTTTTATTTCAATGTGTGAGAAAAATTAGGTGTTAGCATCCTAGTTTGATTATCCATCCTAGTGATTTCCCCTTGCATGTCTTTTCTTTTGTCAAACTTCCAAATTGTGCCTTGTTAATTATCCCACAAATACCATCAACTTCTATATCTACACTAGATCTTACCTAGTAATTACCTAGCATGCTCTCAAATTTATTAATAGTGAAAGATGGTCTCCCTTTAGTGAAATCTATTTCTTGGTAATTTGCACCATTCTTTGAATCATTTCAGGTTTTGAAACTTGTTCCAGAACATATGGTAATACGTCGATGAGCTTGTTTCTTATTTTGAAATTTCTTCATTTCACCACTACCACCTGTTGGCAAGTGATCACTTTTGTATGTTACGAATCACTTTTTGGTTGTCATTTCTGGCAACACTTCTGGCATATTGATCGATTGAATTAAAGTTAAGTTTTTGTGATTCAGTTGTTGAATCGACTAAGTACAGAAGTAGGAATACAAAGTTATTTTGGGTATCAAATATTGAAATTGATGATTTATTGCAAGAGATCTTAGAGAAAGATACTATGGGGTATTGAGGACCTACATCTAAGATCAATTTGATTTTGGTGACGATTACAGAGAGTTAGAGAGATTTGAAGACATGTGACAACAACAGAACATAGAAACAGAATAGTTGGATAATAGCGATGATTTGGGGAGTATGTCATGGACTTCTGGCGAGCTAAGTTGGATTATGATGGTGGATAATCTATATTTTGGTTATGTAATAGTGTCGACTATGTATTTACTCTTTTCATTATTAATTATATTTTTTTATTGAGAGTCGACTATGTAATATTGGTTAAGTGAGCCGACTTGGTAATTATATATATATATATATATATATGAAGACATATTGTAAAGCAATGATATGGAATGGGATATGGAAGATTGATGTACGAATGACAGAGTAGAGAATGACAGAGATCATTGGAGAACTATGACTGGAACCGTCTAAGCATTGAAGGTGCTTGTTTTTGTTCATTATTGAAAAACACTTTTAAATAGAAGTTTTTTTGTAAGAGTTGTAAGCTCGGTTGGACCCTAACAGGGTGTTGTATACCTTTAACTGGGTTGTATTCATCTAAAAAGGAATTGTACTATGTAATATTAAGCTCCTAACAGGGTTGGGTCTCCTAAAAGGGACATTATACTTTAGTGCATGCTTGTGGGTACCCTCCCCACCGGGGTTTTCCCTTGGCCATGGTTTCCTCGACAAAAAATAATGGTGTTATGAGTTTTGTGTTATTTGTTTATGCTCTTTTCATTTTAGCAAGTTGATGGTTTATGTAGAATTGGTTTAAAATTTACTTTAAGTGCTGTAATACCAATTCACCCCCCTCTCAGTATTACTTAATCCTAACAATTGGTATTACATCTTTTGGCCCTTGGAGAGAAAGCTTAACAGCTTAAGGGGAATCATAATGGATTCATATAATTTGCAAGAGAACTTTGAAGCTACACTTGAAGACCTTGATAAAGAAAAAGAAGAAAATGGTGACTTGAGATTCAAATTAAGGAGAGCTGATGGATTTACCAAGAAACTTAAAGACCAACTTGAAATTTCTAGAAATTAGAGAAAAGATCTTATGGTTCAGATAAAAGAAGATTCAGCCAATGACAATTCATATCAAATAAAGAAACTTGAACAAGAGAATGATGCTTTGAAGCTTGAGAATGAAGCAATGGCTAAAGAGATTCAAAAAGAAAAATATGCTAAGAACAAGATTGAAGAAGCTTTGAAAAATGTAAATATTCTGATGGAACAAATGAAGAATGAGGTTGACCTTTACAAGAACAAGTATCTAGAATTAGAGAAATTCAATCAGATCATAAAGGGTGAACTTGTTGAGACAAAGAAACACATTGAGAAAATTCACATGAGTAGTGACTTGATCGATGAACAAAGAGACACATAGAAACCTAAATGAGATATGACTAGTATTGGCTTCAATGAAGTTGAATGTTCCATGAATCAAGAAAAGAAATCAAATGAATATGGGAAAAATAAATTAGAATGCAGGAAACCTGTTCAGACTAGATATAGACAAGACAATAGAGGAGAAGCTATGGTAAAACCTACATGCTACAAATGTAATAACATTGGACACATTGCAAAGTATTGTAAGATCCAACTAAATCAAGACAAAATACCTCCTATATGTTACAAATGCAACAATCCAGGTCATATAGCAAAGTTTTACAGGTATAATGGAGTAAATAATAGAAGAGCACCACCTCCTATGAATACAAGGAAGAATGACAATGATATTGGTTAAATTCTGCAGAACTGAAGAGTGATTTTGATAGTTGTTTCAAGAAAGCAAAAGATAGCAGGAGTGATAAGATATGGAAAATCAAAGAGACAAGTGAGATATTGGTTTAGGGAGAGACAGTAGACGCTACTGGATCTTCACCTAATGATAACAAAGAATAATCAACCTAATTGGCTGATCATGGCCTTAGGAGGAGCATTGGATGAGAACAACAAAATATATCCAGCCCCTGATTATGTGGATTAAGCTCTAGTGAGCTTAGGTATGATATTGGCTGACATCATGGAATGTATATCTAAGAGCGCAACATCAGACAATGCATATATTATAATCACGAGATTTATGACTGACTAGACAGTATTGGGTGATGTGAGTCTTTAACACTTATCAATGTATAAAAAAACTAACGATTATCTATTTACTTACAATTTCATGAGCATCGACCTAAGGAGATCAGAGAGAAGAGAGATTTAGACTATCTAGCAATTGCATTGCATGATCGATCGAAGTGAATACTTAGAATTCAGTGTGTAAAAGGTATTTACATCTACATAAGCTATGGATGCACCTTTGATATATGATGTTGTGGATAGACCTAGATACAGTTTAAGAAACATCCTTTTAAGTCATGTGAAGATGACCCTGAAGGAGAATTTTCCCAGACCCCGCACGACGTCTTGCATGTAGAAGACATTGGGGCATACATTCATTGCAAGTTTGACATACTAGTTGTTGATGATATTTCTACTGAGATGGAGTACATGACTGATAATGCAAAAATGAGAGATGAGTTCAAACATATAGATGAGTTAAACATTATGAAAATTTTGGACTTATACAAATTCAACGAAGAGGAATCGTTTAAGATATTGCTGAGCAGAGTTCATGATCAGTTTATCTAGATAGGTGGACAACTTGTAAAGAATTTTAGTCAACTAATACATGAGATCACTGGACTGGATAATATTGGAGTCATCCTTGTGGCAGAGAAACATATAAAGAAGCAAGTTGAAACCCTAACACACTCAAAATGGGATAGGTGAGCTATGACAGTGAATGACATTTATATACAGGATGTGAGATTGATTTCTATGATAATGTGATACAAATTTTAATATAGTTGTAGACTTAATTCAATATCTGTAGGAGTCATTATCATGGCTTATAGAATGGTGAAATAAAATACTAAGTATAACCTATGTGAAGTATTGGAACAACAATTTTTGGAGAATGTCAAGTCGATAAAGAAAGACAAGTCTAAAACCTTTATATTTGGTTCACTATTAGTCCACATGTACATTCACATTGAGCATAAATTTATAGGCATGTACCAAGTGGTTGGAAAAAATGGATACCTACTGGCATTCATATTTTTGAGTGCTATCAAAGAAGGAATAGCACATGGGTTGATGGAGAGCTATTTGGCATGATTAAGATTCTTCAAAGGCAGATGAAAGAGAGATACAGGATTCCTAAAGACTTAGTTGAAAAATATAAGGACATAATATGTTTTATGGCTGAGATAGACTATGTATGTTTTGAAGAAGTTGTTCCAAGGAAGAAATGGTGTTATCCTATGGGATATGAGGTTAGTTCTGAAGTCTTAACTATGTAGATCGAACATGTTATGGCATCTAAAGTAGATACATCTAAGGAGAGATGGGGCACTTATGAAGAAAAATTGGCTAAAGTAAGAGAGGACAAGACTAGAGGCTTGAGGAAAAGGAAAGTGGACAACATTATTCATGAATGTGGTATTAAGGCATGATTGATTGAGGAAGAGTTGAAGGAAGTAAAGAATAAGTTTGCAAAATATTCTTCTAGATTGGCAAGTACTGCTACTATAGCCCTTCTGCAGAGATGATGAAGAAAACTTGAAGTTAGTACTTGACAATTTTGATGATCACTATGAGACCCTAGTGAAGATCGCAGAAGAAAAGGCAGATAAGAGCTACTTGGAGAAGAAACTGATGGAAGTTTGCTAATTTATTTTATGGGACTTGGGCATTCTGAAATCTGTTATAGCAAAAGCTAAAAGTTGTGTTGCAGCACATGGAAGGATATATTCAATTATTGTATGAACCCAATCAAACATGTTCAGAACATTGAAAACATTATTGCTAAGGACAGGGAAACCTTGAACAGTATGATGGAGAGTTGTGAGACGTCCTCCAAATTAGTAATGGAAATGGACAGAGGGCTAAAAAGGATTTTGGATAAGCTGAATGTATTGGATATAGAGAAAGGGAGAGTTATGTCAAGATTTGGTTTGTTGAAGAGTTTAATCACTCATAAACTATCAATCCTTGAAGTACATCTATCATATATGTGTTGGAATAGTCCCAAGGATAACTAAGAGGGGGGAGGGGGGTGAATCAGTTATCAGTCAATTCAATAATTTTCTCTTTCCTAAATGTAATTTGATATAAAGTAAATGCACATTTAGATAACACAATGAAGTACTCAAAATTTTAATTAAGGGGAAACCAAATAGGTAAAAACCCTGGTGGGAATTAGCACCCATGAATAACTGTACTATTTATAATGATCCCTGTTAGAAGATCTTACAACCCTGTTAGGAGTTGATCTTTACAATGCAAGAAGTACAGAGACCTAGTTAAAGGTCGGACCCTGTTAGGAGTCTTTTACAGATAACCCTGTTAAGGGTGAGGACTCACTATCCAATAGCTCACTACTAAGATGGTGAAGGCTACAACCTTCAGTATAACAGATATACACTATATCTGGTAAATGAATTGTTTGAGTAGACCTGCTGTCTTGATCAGTTCCAATGAATTGCAATTAACTTTTTTTTCTTCACATAGATCTTCAACTTATTCTTTCTAATTCTCTGCTCTTCTCTGTCTTTTCTTCTTCACTACATTTCTCAACACTTAATGAACATAACTAAACTACTATATGTATCTTGACCAAGGATAAGATCATGAAGGTATCTAGAAACACTTCATCAACTTCCTTGTCAGCTCAACAAAGCACGCAATACAAATTAGGACCACACAACTCAAACTGAATAGACGTGACGCTTCACAAAGTCATCTTTACAAAATTAACTCTAACATCATGATTCTGTTAAAACACATTTAGTGCCTTTGGATAATTATCTTTAACTCATAACTAAACATGAATACAAACACGCATATCCTGAAGATAGGCGCAACTCAAGAGACACTGTATTTACCTCGACTCTTAACAGATAAACTCTAGAAACTGTAACTGCCATAACTGATCAATCATAACTCAACTATTACTACATATCTAACTTGACATGAATGCACATAGCAACTAGAACATGTACACACCATGGGATTAAATACTCATAGCTCCAAAACATCTGTACTGATAATTGCATATAGGATACCTGTTGTATATTATATGTTGTCATCAATGGAAAACATACAATCAATTATTTGCACAAAAGTAGATCTCTGACAATCTCCCCCTTTCACATTGATGGAAACATATGATATCATCAACTCAAAGTGGCTTCCTTCTTTTTAAAATCTTCTCAATATCCTCATTAAAGGTTCCTCTTCACTGCTCCTGCTTTGTATACTCCCTCAGAGTATATGCTCCCCCCTACTAATACTCCCCCTTTGACATCAATGACAAGGGGTGTTAAACACCATTAAGCACAGGTACTACTCCAGAAGTAGAGTAGTCAACCATTCATCAGTTACTAAGGACTGATGTTCTTGCTGCAAGTTCTAATCAGACTCAAGAAAGGGAATTACTCCCAACTTCTCCCTGAGATAATCAAAAGTATCTTTTGATAGAGGCTTTGTAAAAATATCTGCTAGTTGTTCTTTAGTGCTTACATAATCTAGATTTACTTTGTATGTAAATTTTTCTCTTAGGAAGTGGTATTTGATCTCAATGTGTTTTGTCTTTGCATGCATCAGAGGGTTCTTTGACATATTGATAGTACTAGTGTTTTCACAGTGAATAACAATAGGATAATCAATCTAAATACCAAATTCCTTAATCATTTGTTTGATCAAAACCATTGTTGAAAAATTCAATGCTACTACAACATACTCAGCTTCTGCTGTTGACTGAGAGATACAATTCTGCTTTTTACTTGTCCAAGTGACCAACTTGTCTCCAAGAAATACTGCTCCTCCTGGTGTGCTTTTTTTGTCATCAACACAACCTGCCCAATCTGCATCTATATACACATGTAGTTGTATGTTCTCTGAGTTAGGATACCATAAACAATAGTCTATAGTTCCCTTTAGGTATCTGAATATTCTTTTTATTTCCATTAGATAATTTTTCTTGGGTTCAGCTGCAAATCTTCCAACAATACCTTCTACATTAGAAATGTCAGGTCTAGATTGAGTGAGATATATAAGTTTTCCAATCATAGAATTATATAGGGTCTTTTCAACTGTTTTGGAATCATCATCTTTAGAAAGCTTGCATCCTATTATCATGGGGGTGCCTACTAGTTTGCAATCTTCCATCTTAAAAGTCTTCAATATCTCCTTCCCATACTTAGACTAGTTTATGAATATGCCTTTCTCTATTTTTTTTACATTCAATCCAAGAAATTATTTGATAGGTCCAATCATGCTCATTTCAAATTGAATTTTCATTTCTTTGGCAAATTATGCACTAAGTTTGTCATTACCTCCAAAGATAATGTCATCAACAAAAACAACAACAAGTAGTAGTCCTTCATTTGTCTCTCTTATGAATAAAATATAGTCTGCTAATCCTTTTATGAATCCTATCTTTGTTAAGTAACCATCTAGTCTCTCATACCATGCTCTTGGGGCCTATTTAAGTCCATAAAGTGCTTTCTTTAATCTACATAGCATGTCTGGTTTATCTTAAAGTTTGAGTCCTTCAGGTTGCTCTTTGTGGACTTCATCCTTCAAGTCACCATTCAGAAATGTTGATTTGACATCCATTTGATATACCTTGAAGTTCTTGAGCTTTTCATAGGCCAAAAACAACTTGACAGCTTCAAGTCTTCTCACAATGGCAAATGTATCAGTGTAGTCTATTCTTCTCTCTGCGCATATCCTTTACATACTAATCTTGCTTTGTTCCTTACCATTGTGTCTTCTTCATTCATTTTGTTCCTGAATATCCACTTAGTTCCAATCATGTTCTTGTCATGAGGTCTAGCAACCAGTTCCCATGTTTCATTCTTGATTATTTGATCTAATTATTCTTGCATGACACTTTTCCAATCTGAATCTTTGCACACATCTTCAACACTTAAGGGTTCAATCTGTGAAAGTAAGCATACCTCTTCATCAGAGGTTGAACTTTTTTCTCTAGACCTTGTCAAGACTTTTGCACTCTGATCTCCAATGATATCTTCCTTAGAGTGGTATTTGGATGTGTACTTTGAATTCTTAGGAGTGATACTTTCATCTGTGATCTGTGATTCTTCTTCACTTAGTTCAGGATTGTTACACAAAACATCAATACAATCAAACATTTCTTCAATAACTGTGTCCTTATTGATGGGTCTGGGCTCATCTTCAATCATGGGAGAATAGTCATAATATCTTTCTTGAATCATAAACTTCTCATCAATATTCACATGAGTACTTTCAATGATCTTCTTTAATCTTAGATTGAAACATCTATAGGCTTT
>MU223082.1:3775029-3806874 GCA_018584345.1 Thuja plicata | reverse complement strand
TGGTTCCAACGAGCTATCACACTAAGGCGCCCAACATATAATACCAACAATAATGGCAACCTTAGCAAATTTAATTAAATAATAATAATAATCCACCCGTCTTGCAAAAACAACTGAAGAAGCATCATAATCGAAATTTGTCTGCACTGGAGTGATCCTGATGATAAAAGATGATGAACGAACCTGACTTACTAAAAATAGACACTCTCTCCAAGATTCTTGGAGCCCAAACCGGAAGCCAAAAATGAAAACTGAGAGCATCATTCAACTCCTCTAACTCATCTGAGCTCATCAGAACTATCCATTGACCTACTATAAATAGTAATCTCACACCAATGACCCTCTAAACATCTCGCCAAACCACGAGGATCGCAATAATGACCTGGCACCAACAATTCAATGACCTGCTAAAAAATGGGGACATTACATCCCTCACTGACAGTACATCCCAATAGACACCGTACGAGTGGAACAAGTCCACCGTATGGCAATATTGGAAGTCGATCATCCTATGACATCTGTCGTACATGCATGCATAACTAGACCCATTGTACGGCTGAGTCACCATATGTGGTGGAACAATCCACATTGTTGAGCGTACATGCTTAGTGGTGTGGGCTGCACACTCTCCACTGTACCATTGTTTCTACTATAGGGAGAGTTTGGAGCTTGTGCGGGGGGGGTGCATTTGTGGGTACAGGCCCTTTGGTACACAGTTACTGGTAGCCGCACGGGGTGTGTCTCTTCGGGACATTACACTGAATTGGCTAGCATTTCATAAACTATATCTGCAACTCAATATTCTGAAACTATATCAAATACACAAATTATTATCCTCTGAAAATAAAGAGGTGGGAAAAACCAGCGTGAATCTTAAAGGGACTTTACAGAAACATAATGACATGTGCTAAGTGTGTTTTATTAAATTCAATCATATTGATTTAGTTTGATTTATTAAGTTTTTTTAAATATAGACATGTGCTGCTTGTATATTCTTTTTTTTTAATTGAATATTGATTACAAATATCTTTCTCATACAAGCATCAACATTAGACCAATACAAGCTCATTACGAGCAAACAAAATTAGAAATTACCTATGGAAGACCAAGAGTCACTTCTTAGAAATCCACTTTTATTTAGAAACCACCTCCTATGGAAGACCAAGAGTCACAACTTAGAATTCCACATGTCCCTATGGGAAATTGAACTTGGGCCTCCACACTGAGAACCCAACATTTTAACCAGTTATGTTCAACCCCTTGGACTTCTTGTATTTTCACAATTTTGCATACCTCTATGTATAGCTCTCTTCTCTAAGAAGCTTCCTGGAATATCCTTTGTAAGATTTATATGTACATAATGAAAATGAGTGAACAGCAAGTACATTTGAGGCAATTTGTTCTCACTTATTCTAGCTGCAATTGCCTTCTCTTATTCATATCCTTCGATAGAGATCCTGGCAGTCATGGCCTCGACATCTTGTTATCTCAAGGGATTCCGTTTTTTCTTCTAACAAGATCATACTGATTGTTCAGTTCTTTCACATTCAAACCACTTCCAGCACTATGACAAACAATTCAACTCTGCATTAATGCTGACTTTCATAGGCATGGCGAGCTGATTAAACTTTTGATTTGAGGCATCTATAGAAAAAATATATTTTGGTGAATTAGTCATTACTACAACCAACATAATTACAGATTAGATTGGTATAACAGCTCTCTGTTCCCCTTGGATTGTGGGTGGGTTGTGTTTCAGATGTATGCCCTGGAAAAATATTGGGAAAAGCAAGAGGTGAAGGTATATATCCATTGCAACAAAAGATTTCCCTAAGGTGGAACTAAAAAATAAGAGAAAACATAGATCATCATTATAAGTCATCATGAAGAAATTGAGGATTCTACTTGATGCAAAAGAATCCTAGGATATAAGAGCAATCTTGTATCACCCAAAAATATTTTCTTTCGCTTGTTTGTTTTGATTGTAGGTTTTCTTTTCCATTAAATAATCACTGAAAAATTCACCACAATTATATATTTGTTACTTGTGAATGGGAATATACATAAATCTGACGATATCCAAATGTCAAGAGATTCTATTTACCATAAACAACACATACTAATTTCTAATCCTTTACCAAGAATAGCAATTTATCAAATTGACATTCAACTTCACCATTAATTTCTGATCCTTTACCAAGCATAGCAATTTATCAAATTGACATTCAACTTCACTATTAATTTCTTATCCTTTACCAAGCATAGCAATTTATCAAATTGACATTCAACTTCCCTATTAATTTCTGATCCTTTACCAAGCATAGCAATTTTTCAAATTGACATTCAACTTCACTATTTGAGGTTTGTGCTAGTTTTCCAAAACTTATGACAACTAAGGAAAACATTACAAGGTACATTGGGCTCAGAATACTTTGTGGCATGGACCACACTGAGATCTATTGGCCCATCATTATCACATTCAAACCAAAAGTTGCATTTACACATTTCATAAGGCATTGATCTTTGCGCCACCTTGTGGCCAACTGAGAAGTATCTCTACAACTAGAAGCTGATATATAAACATTTTTTAAGATCATTAGAAAGGAGTGAATAATGTCGGAAGGCAGTGGATGGACAGTTTGGGATGAGCGTATATTGTCACATCATTCCAATTTTATAAATTGCGCATTTGTAATTAAATGATTGAAGCCTAGCATTTTAGAAGCCCATTGCAGCATATTGTAATATTGCTATGATTGTGAATGAATAAAGAACAGATTGTTGTTTTAGTGTTTTGGCCATGACTGCATCAAATGAAAATTAGAATGAATTCTGAGAGAGGAAGTTTCTGCTTGTTGCACATTGTCGAATTGAGGCAGCTTGCAAAGGTAGTTGTGGACAGATTGCCAAGTATGAGGCACTTGCAAGGAGTCTCAAACCAGATCAAGCAGTTAGGATCAACTTTATATTGGAGGAAATTTGAAACCCCAAAGCAGACAGCAGAGGAAAGCTTGAGGAAATCTACAAGTAATTGTGATTTGATTTGAAGTTGAAATGAATAGATGTGAATTCAAGAAAAATCCCTAGAAAACAAATTAAAACAAGTTTGGGTTGATGAAAAATGGAGTGAGTAAATTTGATATATTGCAAATGAATAAACAGAGATGGTTAGTTTTGGATAAGGAAGAAAGGATAGACATTGAAAGAAAGAAATTGAGTATTGTAGAACATAGTGTAGTGTGCAGCTATCCAAAGAGGCATGAAAGATGTGAGGCAAGGGACCTAACACTAGATGAAATTGAGGATGATGATACCACTGAGAAGGTAGAAATGATGTTTTGTATGGCAGGGAATCTTGTGAAATGGATTGCAAGCCTTGTGACAAAGAAAGGTAGAAAACTAAAGCTGGGTTCAAATGAAGAAGGAAATTTTAGAGGTACAAATTGTGAACGGATAGGAGATAGGTTCACTATCATGGTGTTTGGCTGCATTCTGCCAAAATTGAGAGTTATGGATTTCAGTTTGGAAGTAAAGTAGAATGACGCATGAGGTTTGTTTTTCTAGAGTTTCAGAGGTGGATCTTAAAAAAGAAAGAGAGTTATTAATGACAGTGGTCACTATGTCTACATGTTGGTTTTGTTGTTCCTGTTGAATGCACCAGAGTATTGTACTGTGTGCCAACTAAAGGAAGCATGTGGAGGTTGATTGGGACCAATTAAGTTGGTGTTGGGTAACGCATAGCATGTTCCCACTCCTAGGATAATGTGTTTGGCTTTTGGGCTGGGCCTATTACACGTTTGGTTTAAGGTTTATTCCTGTGGCAGACTTGCGAGTGCTGTAAATAAGTTCTAGGCCGACTTGACAATGTAATCAACGTAAGACTGCATATACAACAGTGACTTGATTCATTTTGTATGTGAACTAAGTAATAGATAACCGTGACAAAAGTTGTGCAAACTGTTTGCTCAATTAACCATGACAAAAGTTGTTCAAGCTGTTTGCTCAATTTGTATAAGTGCGCAAACTAAAATGCAGATCCCATGCACACTGTGAGAGTGTTCTAGGCAGATCAGATCAAGGAGATGTTGAAGATTCAGTCTTCAAGGTCTATATGACATATCTTCCATATACTTTGTTGTCTACTCAATTTGTGTAAGCATGCACAGTAAAATGCAAATCCCATGCACACTGTGAGAGTGTTTTAATGCAGATCAGAGGAGATGTTGAAGATTCATCCTTGAAGGTCTGCATGAGATATCTTCCATTTACTTTGTTGTAATTAAGGTTGGTGCCCCATCACCTGAGTTGGTGCTCAATTCTTGGAATAGGGGATTGGTGTCTGATGTAGGTTGGTGCCTGAAAATTTGATTGGGGATCAGTGTCTCTATCATAGGTTGTAATTCCAATACGTTGGTGCATACAAAATATTGTAAGTTCTTTATATTTGTGAGGTTGGATTTGTGCAATAGTTCCAAGCAACTATTCTCACCGTGGTTTTTCCCTTCTAGGTTTCCACTATATCTGGTGTTCTCATTCTTTAATTGTGATTGTGTTTATCATTTGTTTAGTTATTTTAATGTTTAATTAAGATCCGGTAATGATCCTATTGATGAATTGGATTTGAAGTTGATATTTGGCATATACTAATTCACCCCTCCCCTCTCGATATGTATGTGTCCAACAATGGTTAGTGAAAACGAGTGAACACTTGTAGGGTGGACGAAAAACTGAAATAGAACAATTAAATGTAATGACAGAAAAATATATATAAAGAAGTAAGCAGGATTGGAGATATGATAATTTGATTTGAAAGGATGGTGAAAACTTATTTTTGCGGTGACAGAAGTCAAAGTTGCAGTGGTGACAATAGTAACCCAGAGATGATAAGTAGCAAAAGATGATGTGGTTGATAAAGTTGTTTGAAATAAATAAAGAATATGATTGGAATGGTGATATAAGGTGAACAAAATGAAGACTAGATAGAGATAGATGATAGAGTCTAGGAGATATACTGGATTGTGTTAATAGATGAAAGTGCAAAAGGAAACACAAGAGGGAAACGTGAACAATATAGAAGAAATCGTGGCAAAACAGGAGGTAACTGGAAGATGTGCGATGATAAAAGAAAGCATTTCAGAGGATGGAAGAAGTGATTGGATGGAAGGAACATGTATTGTTTTGTACGGCAATACCGATAAGGATCAACATCAAGGAAAATATGGCACAAAATCTTGTGGCAGATGTGGTATAGCAGAATCTATGGCAGTTTGGAAGACTTAGGAGAATGATATAGTAAACAAATAGCAATAGTTGAATTTGGATTAACAGTAGCAGTGCGAATTTGGAAAACAACAGAAGTTGGAGATATGCGACAGAAAATTTTGGTACAAGAGTTGAAATAGTAAACAAGAATAGTCAAGCATGTCTGGCTGTGCTTAAACTTAGTGGCGCACATGTCGTACTCTCCCCAGGTTTCAAACTATTAGAACTTGTAACTTCATTTTTGAGGATACAATAGAATGCAAAAATTGTGTGTAACCAAAATTGTTTATCAAAACAGGATTAGACCAAACGATCTCGGATACTTACAGTTCTTCAAGGTATGTGAGATCGGCAAACTCGGATGGAATCATTCCAGAGATGTTCTGCCTCTTGAGAAGTCTGCAATTAAGAACCCCAATTAAAAAAAACCATGAAAAAGTTCCTTAATATTAAACGAAATCGAAAATTTGTGGACGTACATATGGGTAACATGGCAAAAGCTTTCCCCAACAAAAGTGCAGTTGCAGGAGACGTAGTTTCCGAAATTTTTATCCTGGCTTTTATTCCAGTTTCCCTTCCCACTGCAAGGATCTTCACGGAAGTCCCACTCTATATATTGTAACTTATTTTTTATTTTTCTCAGTGCTTCAGCTGTTCAAATGCCAAAAAAGACGTAAGGACTAGAGAAAGACTAAAAAGGTCAGAATCAAAGCGAAAGTATTGAAAAGATTAAAGACAGCTGAGTACCTTCTTGTGGGTATGTTGTATTAGCAGCAGAATTTCCCGTCTGAAGAATGTAGAAAAAGCTTATGCACAAAACCAGTGAAAACTTCAGGCCCACATGACAAATGGTGGCCATTGCAGAATAAGGAAGCGATCGCAGGATGACTGCTTGTGTTTTTTATTCTGGGCTAGTACGAGCATGGATTATAATGATAATAATATAAAAGGGGATAGAATTCAATTATTGTGTTGCTGAGCGAGCTTACGACGAGGTCTCATTGAAGAAGCATCGAATTGACTTGTCAGTTCGGAATTTATAAAAAGTATTCAATTGACTCGTTGGAATTCACTTTTCAGTTACGAAAATAATAGAATTGTTGGATGTGTGTGTAAATGGATGTTTCATATCGCTAAGCGGAGGAATATTGATGTTCGAAAGTATTTCTTATTAAAATAAAAATATCTAGATGATATTATAAAAATTTAAATTTTATAATTTCTATCAAAAGCTAAAAATTTTAAGTGGTCAAAGAATTGCTAAAACCATTCAAACTGTGTAAACTTTTATAATTCTAAAGTTCCTAGATAATAATTGTTCAAAATTATTATAATCTCCTTATTTGACGTGGCTTTGACTCAAAAATTTAAGTAAGTAGCTTTAAAAAATTGTGACTAAATCACGTTGAGGAATTTAAAAATAAAATAATGTTTGGTAGTTGCACATGGGTTTTTCTTCCAACATGCTTAGGTTGGACTGAATCAGCAAATCAAATAGAGAGAGGAATTAGCTGGGAAGTGAAAAGTATTGCCCTCTCTCTGAGATTCCAAGAGTTCTTCAAAGTTGTAAAACTACCTCGATTGACGGCTCACATCTTTTAAAACATTTATAGTTTTCTTTTCAGTAAAGTTATTTTAGAATTTTATTTTAACATCGTGTTTTAGATGGGGATTTTATGGGTGTTTTAAATTAAAATTTTATACAATATTATAATTTAAATAAGTTTCTACTTTTTTAACGTTAAATTAAATTAAAAGAGTTGTTAAAAAGATATATGAAATTTCTATCTAAGTTAATAAATTATTTATTATAAATATAATAAAATGGTTTCTATATTAAGAAGAATATTTTTTATATAGTGAAGTTCAATCTATGTGATTAAATAATATTTTTTAGAAGAAAATAATATTTTTTTGGAAAGAATATTCTAGACTTGAAAGTCCACTTATTTATAATCACATTTTATAAATATTTTAACATACATCTCCAAAACTATTTTCACTTCAAAATAAATAAGTCTTCTTTGAAAAAGCATTTCATTTCATTCATGAGAATTAAATAATATCATTAGATTGTACTAAATAAAACATGTGTACTACATTTGAAAGTCGCGTGCTTGGAAAAAATGGATTAATTGACAAAACTCAATCTTCACGAACAAACACATAATTCCATGTCATAAAAGTCTCCAAAACTATTTTCACTTTGAAATAAACACGTACTCTTCTTTGAATAAGCATTTCATTTCATTCATGAGAATTGAATAATATTGTTAGATTGTACTAAAAAAATATGTGTGCTACATTTGAAAGTTGCATGCTTGGAAAAAAAATGGATTAATTAACAAAACTCAATCTTCACCAACAAACACATAAGTCCATGTCATAAAAGGCTCTACTCGAAAGAAGGCATTAAGCACCAAGAAGTAGTAGAAGAAGAGAGTATATATCAAACAATAGAGGATTGTCTTCATGATCACAACTACAAACTTCTATGAATAAACTTGTTGGATTATGGAAATATAATGCACCCTCAAATATTGTGTTTTGATCTATAATTTAATAAACACCACAAGAAGTCAATTCATAAGTAATATAATTTATTTATGTCCTTCACAATTCCAATTCCTTTGACCTCAAACCTCCAAAAATAGTAAAGAAATATGATTACCCATAAACGTGCAAGTTAAAACATGCTCAAAAAAATAAAAGACATCATCAACAATAGATTCTGGATTGATAACCAAAACCAAGTGATCTTTGTATTTCTCAGAACATGCTCTATAATTCTGATGATTAATCATTCACAAATTAGATATGGACTCCATGGCATGCGCTGAAAAATTGATTATTTATTCATGCAAAAAATGAAGAGGGCTTGTTCATGTTAAGCTTTAAAAGAAAGATCGGGGTCCCTTGGATCCCCATCAATTATCATTCATGTTGTCACCCCTACGAAACACAAGAGAAGATAAAAGATATAGGGGAAGGGGCCCAATTACCACCGATGTTCTGATTATTGTTCATTAGATTTTGTTAGTTAAAAGCCCACTAAAAAATCATCTAGTGGGCCAAGCCACTCTCTATTACACCTAATAGTTGGGAAAAAAACTCAGTATTTAGACCTATAGAGCAACTTTATTAGTACCGATATTGCATGATTGATGGGGCATTTATGTGTGATTATTGGATCAATTGTGCAATTTTATTGGTGGCTAAAGTGAATGGTTAATGAGGCAATAAGGAATATGTATGGGACGTCAACTCAAAATGACCTCTTGGGTGAAAGCAAGAAGATGATTCCACTTTTCGTGGAACTTTTACACTTAGTCAATTTCATGAAAAAGACTTACGAAATGGGGTCTCACTTGTAAACAATGGGGTCACGTTACGCTTCGAGGTCCTTAGCCAAAATTCAAATCGGGACCCCGTGAGGCACGAGACCCCGAGCCAACTTCAAGAAACGAGATCCCGTTTTGAAATGGGGTCCCGCTCCAAATGTTACCCCATTTCAAAACGGGGTAACATTTGAAATGGGACCTCATTTCATTTATGTATTTTTTTAACCTTTGAGCTAGGCCCTTTTTTATTTTATACATTTCTATTGTTGTTTTTAAGTAATATTAATATTTTTTTAGTAGTTTTTATTATTTTTTATTACAAAAATTGAATATATATATATGTTAAATTTATTTACTTTTATTATGTAAATGTAAAAAAAATAGGTTTCATAATTGTATTTACTATGAGACTTTTATTGAGTAATCTCAGGACCCACAAACATCAATGTGTCCTAGGGCCCATAACATATTCTAAGACCCCTTAGCACACATTATATATCCTAGGACCATTAATTATCCCTTACGACCCATAAATGGATTTTAGGACCCCTTATGACACGATGACCCTTTAGGACCCATTAGGACCCATTATGTTTCATAAAGGATCTTAAAGGGTCATAGGGCCATTTAGAACCCCTTATGACCCATTAATGTGTCCTAGGACCCTCGTAGCCATTAGGACCCTAGTTAGGACCCAATATGTATCATAAGGGGTCCTAAGGGGTCATAGGATACATTTAAGACCATTTAGAACCCCTTAGGGCCCATTAATGGGTCCTAGGAATATTTAGCACCCCCTAGGACCAATTAATGTGTCCTAGGAGCCCTTATAAGGCATTGGGACCCCTTACGACCCATTATGTATCATAAGGGATCCTAAGGGGTTGCATGACCCATTAATGAGCCCTAAGACCATTTAGGACCCCTCGGGATCTATTAATGTGTCCTAGGACCCCATAGTATGCATTACGACCCTTAGGACCCATAATGTATCATAAGGGGTCCTAAGGGGTCTTCAGGGTCATAAGGCACATTAATGAGTCCTGGGGCTATTTAGGACCCCTTAGTACCCATTAGGACCCCGTAGGATCTATTATGTATCGTAAGGGCTCCTAAGGGGTTGTAGGACCCATTAATGAGTCCTAGGACCATTTATGACCCCTTAAGACCCATTATTGTGTCTTAGGACTCCTTAGTACACATTAAGAACCATTAGGACCCATTATGTATCATAAGGGGTCATAAGGATCCTAAGGGGTCATATGAACCATTAATGAGTCCTAGGACCATTAAGGATCCCTTAGGACTCATTAATGTTTCCTCAGACCCCTTAGTATCCATTAGGACCCCTTATGACCCACTGTGTATCATAAGGGGTCCTTAGGGGATGTAGGACCCATTAATGAGCCTTAGAATCCCTTAAGACACGTTAACATTTCCTAGGACCCCTTAGTACCCATTAGGACCACTTAGGACCCACTATGTATCATAAGGGGTCCTAAGGGGTCATAGGAACCGTTAATGAGTCCTAGGACCATTTAGAACCCCTTAGGACACATTAATGAGTCCTAGGACCATTTAGGACCCCTTAGGACCCATTAACGTGTCATATGACCCTTTAGTATGCATTAGGACCCCTTAGGATCCATTATTTATCATAAGGGGTCCTAAGGGGTCATAGGAGCCATTAATGAGTCCTAGGACCATTCAGGACCCCTTAGTATGCATTATGCCCCCTTAGGGCCCATTATGTGCCACAAGGGGTCATAAGTGGTCCTAAGCGGTCGTATGACACATTAATGAGTCATAAGGGGTCCCCTTAGTACCCATTATATATTGTAAGGGGTCCTAAGGGGTTGTAGGACCTATTAATGAGTCTTAGGACCATTTAGAACCCCTTAGGACCCATTATTGTGTCCTAGAACCCCTTAGTACACATTAGGACCCCTTAAGACCCATTATGTATCATAAGGCATCCTAAGGGGTCCCAAGGGGTCATACGACCCATTAATGAGTCCTAGGACCATTTAGGACCCCTTAGGAATGATTAATGTTTCCTCAAACCCCTTAGTATCTGTTAGGACCCCTTATGACCTACTATGTATCATAAGGGGTCCTTAGGGGACGTAGGACCCATTAATGAGCCTTAGAATCCCTTGAGACATGTTAACGTTTCATAGGACCCCTTAGTATCTGTCAGGACCACTTAGGACCCACTATGTATCATAAGGGGTCCTTAGGGGATGTAGGACCATTAATGAGCCTTAGAATCCCTTGAGACACGTTAACATTTCCTAGGACCCCTTAGTACCCGTCAGGACCACTTAGGACCCACTATGTATCATAAGGGGTTGTAAGGGGTCATAGGAACCGTTAATGAGTCCTAGGACCATTTAGGACCCCTTAGGACACATTAATGAGTCCTAGGACCATTTATGACCCCTTAGGACCCATTATGTATCATAAGGGGCCCTAAGGGGTCATAGGAGCCAATAATGAGTCCTAGGACCATTTAGGACCCCTTAAGACTCATTAATGTGTCATAATACCCCTTAGTATGTGTTAGGACCCCTTAGGACCCATTATATATCATAAGGGGTCCTAAGAGGTCATAAGAGCCAATAATGAGTCCTAGGACCCCTTAGTATGCATTATGACCCCATAGGACCCATTATGTATCATAAGGGGTCCTAAGGTGTCCTAAGGGGTTGTATGAAACATTAATGAGTCCTAAGGGGTCCCCTTAGTACCCATTATGTATTGTAAGGGGTCCTAAGGGGCCGCGGGACCTATTAATGAGTCATAGGACCATTTAGAACCCCTTAGGACCCATTATTGTGTCCTAGGACCCCTTAGTACACATTAGGACCCCTTAGGACCTATTATCTATCATAAGGATTCCTAAGGGGTCCTAAGGGATCATAGAACCCATTAATGAGTCCTAGGACCATTTAGGACCCCTTATGAATCATTAATGTTTCCTCAGAAACCCTTAGTACCCATTAGGACCCCTTAGGACCCCATATGTATTATAAGGGGTCCTTAGGGGTCTAGGAACCATTAATGAGTCCTAGGACCATTTAGGACCCCTTAGGACCCATTAATGTTTCGTAGGACCCCTTAGTACATATTATGACTCCTTAGGACCCACTATGTATCATGAGGGGTACTAAGGGGTCCTAAGACCCATTAATGAGTCGTGGGACCTTTTAGGACCCTTAGGACCCATTAATGTGTCCTAGGATCCCTTAGTACACATTAGGACTCATTAATGTTTCCTTGAACCCCTTAGGACCCCATATGTATCATAAGGGGTCCTTAGAATTTGTAAGACCCATTAATATTTCCTAGGACCCCTTAGTACCTACTAGGATCACTTAGGACCCACTATATATCATAAGGGGTCCTAAGGGGTTGTAAGAACCATTAATGAGCCCTATGACCACTTAGGACCCCTTAGGACCCATTAATGAGTCATAGGACCATTTATGACCCCTCAAGACCCATTAATGTGTTTTAGGACCCCTTAGTACACATTAGGACCCATTATGTATCATAACAGGTCCTAAGGGTTCATAGGACCCATTAATGAGTCCTAAGATCATTTATGACCTCTTAGGACTCATTGATGTTTACTCAGATCCCTTAGTACCCATAAGGACCCCTTAAGACCCATTATGTGTCATAAGGGGTCCTAAGGGTCGTAGGAGACATTAATGAGTCCTAAGACCATTTAGGACCCCTTAGGACCCATTAATGTTTCCTAAGACCCCTTGGTACCTATTAAGATGCCTTAGAGCCCATTATGTATCCTAAGGGGTCCTAAGGGGTCTTAATACCCATTAATGAGTCCTAGGACCATTTAGGACCCTTAGGAACCATTAATGTGTCCTAGGACCCCTTAGTATGCATTAGGACCCCTTACAGCTTATTATGTATCATAAGGTGTCCTAAGGGCTTGTAGGACCCATTAATGAGTCCTAGGACCATTTCAAATCCTTAGAACTCCTTAATGTGTCATAGGACCCTTTACAATGCATTAGGACCCCTTAGGACCCATTATGTATCATAAGGTGTCATAAGGACTAGTAGGACCCATTAATTAGTTCTAGGACCATTTAGGGCCCCTTAGAACTGATTTATGGGTCCTACAATCCCTTAGAACCCCTTAGGATCCCTTAGAATGTATTAGGACCCCTTAGGACCCATTATGTATCATAAGGTTACCTAAGGGGTACCTAGGGGTTGTTAGACCTATTAATGATTCCTAAAACCATTTATAACCCCTTCAAACTCATTAATGTCCCTATTAGGACCCCTTAGGATCCCTTAGTACATTTAGGACCCCTTATGATACATTAACCATTGTATGACACACTAATGGATCCTAAGAGGTCCTAATCTATCATAAGGGATCATAATGGGTCCTAAGTGGTCCTAGGATCCCTTAGGACCCATTAGGAACCCTTAGGACACATTAGGACCCATTAGGACCCCTTAGGACACATTATGACCCATTTGGACCCTTTAGAACACATTAACCATCATACGACACACTAATGGATCCTAAGTGG
The DNA here is from genome assembly GCA_018584345.1 of Thuja plicata. Classification (NCBI taxonomy): domain Eukaryota; kingdom Viridiplantae; phylum Streptophyta; class Pinopsida; order Cupressales; family Cupressaceae; genus Thuja; species Thuja plicata. Next base: position 3,793,697 of record MU223082.1, on the reverse strand, counting down.
TCCAATGTATCATAAGGGGTCATAATGGGTCCTAAGTGGTCCTAGGACCCATTAGGACTCCTTACGACATGTTAACCATTGTACTACACACTAATGGGTTCTAAGTGGTTCTAGGACCTCTTAGGGCCCATTAGGACCCATTGGAACATATTAACCATCATAGAACACAATAATGGGTCTATAGTTTTATGTTTCGTAAACTATGTTTAATTTATTTTTTTGAAAAAATATATTCTCATTATGTTTTCAATAGATTAGATTAAATTATGTTTAATTATGTTTCATATCATATTTTCATAGAAATTGCGGTTGATAAATTAAATGCCCATTCCTTTTCGATAGATTAGATATTAAAATATGTATAATTATTTTTCATGTATAAATTAAATTATTTTTTAGTTCTTTAAATGTTTTAATTTTTTAAAATATGTACATGTGGTATTTAATTCATTTTTAAAACAAATATTTAATGCAAATTAATTCATATGCAAGTTGTTGCAATAATTTTTTTTAGTATTTTTTTTAAAAAATGATCAAAACAAAAATGGGACCCCGTTTTGAAACGGGGTCCCATTTCATTTTAGAAACGTCGCCCCATTTTAGAAAGGGGTCATGTTTCATTTTATAAATGTCACCCCATTTTAAAACGGGGTCCCATTTCGCTCTTTGAAATTCTAAATGGGCAAAAAATGAAACGGGGTCATGCTTTATAAAATGTTACCCTGTTTTATAAGCGGGACCCCATTTCAAAAAAATTGAAAATTTCACACTGAACTTGCTTTAGGTTTAGCTTTGGAAAAGGCTTGGTCAAAAAACCCTTAGCTTTGGATATGGTTTGACCTGAACCTTGGAGGCCATCTCAATCTGGAGATAAAAAATACTCTTGGGCCACAAATCAGATTAATTTTTCTACAGAATTTTTTGACAAAACAAAAACCCATTATAGATTAGATTGTGAAAGTTCTAAATATGTAAAAAAAATTATATATTTGATTATTTTTTTCTATTTTTCATTGAATTTCTACTGAAATAGGTCTACAAACCTCTAGAGAATAAGATATTTTGTTATTTTAATAACTTTTGTATTTGAGAATTTCTTGCAAAAAGAATTATATGACCTCAAACTAGAATAATAAAAATTATGCCTAATAAAAATTTAATAATAAAAAAATATTCAAAAAAATATTTTCATCAATCTTAATTGTGTTACGTATCATTCCCCAACAGGATTTAGAGAAATAGTTTCATTTAGATCAAATTTTCCTTGTCGTACACGGGCATAGTCTGGTCCTAAAATAGGGACTTTTAAAATGTGTGGTTTAGTAATGCCTATTGAAAATGAAAATTTATCAGCTGGGTATTAAAATAAATTACATATTTAGAAAGTAGACTTTGAGTACTACAACTTCTATTCTTAACTTTTTTTAAGATTCAATCTCAAAGTGCTTCAAATATTCAGCTCAAACACATGACACACTTGAAAAAATAGGAAAAATAGTTCCGCTTTTTGGCCAAAAAGTGGACTCAACTTCTTGTTGGCACCCTCTTTCTAATGAAGGGTGCTCCCCTTATTAACACAAACACACAACAAAATCGAGAATAACAATATTTGCAAAGAAAGGAAATGGGCTTTCTATTATCCACCATGAAATGAAATTACAATATTATGAAATATAACATGCACCTTCAGAAATACAACATGCACAGCCACATGGAAATTTTATTACAATAATCTGCAAACTAGAGCCACCAGCTGCATAACCCAGAAGTGCACTAAACTACCCTACGAGCCTTCAATATATAGGCAATTTTAACCGCCCAAGAAGACTCTAGAAATTAAACCCTAAAGTTTGAGGTCGACCATCCCTAAGATATTATTATTCATTTTTATTACATAAGAGTAGGCCTAAACAACTTCGGAACCCAAAAAGAAATTTGGAAGAAACTTTAACATTTTCAAGTTCAGGTAGCGCAACTTCCGGAGACCATAACTCATCAACCGTTGACCCGATGGGCCACCGTAACCCCATTTCAAAAATGCCACAAAGTGCTCTACTCTGTTAAGCCAACCAAAGTTTTGACCCCATTCAAAGCCTCTAAATCCTTCAAAACTGAGTTCGAAGTTTCTGTACCCTGCTGCCAATACCGAAAATATCCAATATCTACAAAACTAGACTTGATCTAGCAATGAAACTTTACTGGTAGGCTGATACAATCAAAATGAATCTCCAGGGAAGAAAATAGAACATTTTGAGCTCAAACAGAAAATTTACTAAAAATAGTAAATTTCCAGAAATAGTAACTCTGCACAAAATAGCCCTATTGAAAAGAAACCAGAAAATATTTTTGGGTGATGCAATATTGCTCTTACACCTAGGATGCTCCTGCATCACTTTCTAACCCTTGTGTGCATAACAATTCCCTTAACATTTGTTATAACTATGCAAAAGCTAAAACACTAGCTATAAGCACCTAAATCACAAATAAAGACAACCAAAAGAAATCGTCAAAATCCAATATACTATTTAGAAACTTGAGATATGAAAAATTAGTTATAATGGCTACTAGAGGAAGCATACCAATAGCCATTATAGTTAACTTTATGCACCCATAAAGCCTAAATTATACATCAGATTTTGATGAATTTTTTTATTGTCGTCGTATACAACTTAGCTACTTATAAAAGATTTTTGGCTTCTAGGTATTAACACGATGCCTACTTAAAGGTACCATAATAATCATGCACTCAAAATTGTCAGTACTTTTGAACAAATGTCCCAGTAGTCATCCACAAATGTCATAGTAATGGTACATAAATGGAGCAATGATTAACCAAAAGAGCTAAAAAATGATTGACTATTAGTACATGAGAAACTTATTAATGAACTTTTAGTTATCATTTTTTTTACTTCTTTAAAATTAGTAATTAAGAGGTTGAGTACACAAGAAGTGCATGACTATTAGAACACACTCAGCTACAAATACTCTTCCCTCAATATCCTTCCCCTTCCAAAAATCACGTGAAAACAAAACCCACTCCAACACAACCTCCCACCCCAGATAAGCATTGGCTAAGGTCTTAATAATAGGGGACTTTAATGCTAGGAAAACAAATAACCAAGCCCTCAATCTGAAAATAAGTTACACAAAAAGAAGTGACCCACTATGGCTAGAAGAAGAGAAAGCCTAATGCAAGGAAAGGTCTTCACGAGATAACAAGGGCAACATTAACCATTATGGAGCAAAATTGTTGGACTTTTGTAGTTTGTACAACATTGTCATAAGCAATGGTATGAAGGCATGACCAAATTCAAGGAACGTCACTTGTAAAACTTACAACAGTCAAAGTGTGGTTGACTATGTTATTTGTTCTCAAGATCACACCTCTAGGGTGGTGGAGATGGAGATAGGTGAATGTCCAATAGGGATAAAATCATATCACAATCGAATTTTTCTAAAATTCTCCATTCATTTAAAGGGGCAACAAAGAGATCAAACTCATTTTAAACAAAATAAAACATCAATTGTACATGTACTACCTAGATACAAAATTTTAGCTTTGCAACTTGTTCCTACACACAAAAAAATTGGGGGAAAGGTTGTGGAAAGGGGTTTGCCTTGGTCAAACTCCTTTTTAGGAATCAACCTTGAAATATGATAGAAATTGCATAAAGGAAAGTAATGTAAAAGGTAAATTATTGATTTACCTCGTATGAAACCCTCATGAACACATGTAGTAATCACTTAAATCCATGAAGATGCTTGAATGTGGTTAGAATCAAAAGATTTGACCTTGGAATGAGATGTAGAATCATGGATGTCTTCACAAATACATGGATATATGACTGCCACTCCTAGATATAGAATGTAGATATGCTTGATAACCACATGAAGAGAGAAATGAATGTATGAGTCTTCTTGCTTGGTTGATAATTCCTCTACTTGGCCATCATGGGAGAGAAACTTGCATCAATTAGAGAAGATTGTCTTTTATTGAATGGATCTTGGAGAAATGGAGACTTGGAGATCTTGAATTGTATGCTTACCTTCAAGTCTTGAATCCAAATCCTATATTTTCTTGATCACTTGATTATAATATAGCTTGCACTTGAATGACTTATCTTGTGTTATACAAAATGAGAAGATAGGAGGTCCTTTTATAGTAAATCCTCAAATTCGGGATTCAAATTTCATCAAGGTTGACCACAAATCTAAATCTCAACGAAAAACCCCATCATCAGGCTCCAGGAAAAATTTGGGCCCAAAATCCTAGGGACAAGTTGACCAGTCGACTTGTCCCAGGTAAAATGAGCTCAACTTTCATGGGGATGTCGAAGAAGGTGAAAAGAACTAAGGGGAGAAAATATAGGTTTCTATGATCAAGCATAACATAAATTCATACGTTGAAATCACCAAAATGAGGTCTAATAGAACCTAGAGCATCCAATTATGGGTGCTAACTTTTTAGGATGATACATATAGCCCCCACTTTAGCAAGAGTATGAGATGAACAAATGCTCATGGTAAAGTAGATCGAATACATAAGAATGATCTCATCAAGGTCAAGGAGACAAAGAAACATCAAGCCCCCAAGAGACTCAAGTATTCATCAAATCCAAAACCAAGATAAGAGAGGCATCGCTCAAAAGAGAGAGAAAAGGGTGATCACTAGCCTAGTAATAAATTATCTTACCATGGACCACACAAAAGGAAAATGTTGCAAAAGATGGAATTGAAGGTCTAGGAATTTGTGTACACAAGAAGTGCATGACTATTAGAACACACTCAACTACTAATACTCTTCCCTCAGTATCCTTCCCCTTCCAAAAATCATGTGAAAACAAAACGCACTCCAATACAACCTCCCACTCCAGATAAGCATTGGCTAAGGTCTTAATAATAGGGGACTTTAATGCTAGGACAACAAATAACCAAGCCCTCAATCTGAAAATAAGTTACACAAAAAGAAGTGACCCGCTATGGCTAGAAGAAGAGAAAGACCAATGTTGGGAAAGGTCTTCTCGGGATAGCAATGACAACGTTAATAATTATGAGAAAAATTATTGGCTTTTTGCAGTTTGTACAACATTGTCATATGCAATGGTATGAAGGCATGCCCAAATTCAGGGAATATCACTTGTAAAACTTACAACGGTCAAAGTGTGGTTGACTATGTTATTTGTTCTCAAGATCACACCTCTAGGGTGGTGGAGATGGAGATAGGTGAATGTCCAATAGGGATAAAATCATATCACAATCCAACTTTTCTAAAATTTGCCATTCATTTAAAGGGGCAACAATGAGATCAAACTCATTTTAAACAAAAGAAAACATCAACACATGGTAGGATCCTAATGAATCAGGAAAATTAGAAAATCTTCAAAGATGTCGTTGAACAACTCACTGAAACTTTCGAGCATAATTCAGATCACATGAGGCAGCAATTTGTGGATAAAGATACCCTAGTTCCTTTAATTCACAAGGCACTAGAAATATGTAAGAGAACGAGACCTAAAAAATAGGCAAAAAATGCTTTCCCTACAAACCCTTGGTTTGACAATTAATGCAAGCAAGTAAAAAGAAATTTAAAATTAGTAATTAAGAGGTTGAGTACACAAGAAGTGCATGACTATTACAACACACTCGGCTACTAATACCCTTCCCTCAGTATCCTTCCCCTTCCAAAAATCATGTAAAAACAAAACCCACTCCAACACAACCTCCCACTCCAGATAAGCATTGGCTAAGGTCTTAATAATAGGGGACTTTAATGCTAGGCCAACAAATAACCAATCCCTCAATCTAAAAAGAAGTTACACAAAAAGAAGTGACCCACTATGGCTAGAAGAAGAGAAAGACCAATGTTGGGAAAGGTCTTCACGAGATAGCAAGGGCAATGTTAATCATTATGGAGCATAATTATTGGAATTTTGTAGTTTGTACAACATTGTCATATGCAATGGTATGAAGGCATGACCAAATTTAGGGAACATCACTTATAAAACTTCAATGGTCAAAGTGTGGTTGACTATGTTATTTGTTCTCAAGATCGCACCTCTAGGGTGGTGGAGATGGAGATAAGTGAATTTCCAATAGGGCTAAAATCGTATCACAATCCAATTTTTCTAAAATTCGGCATTCATTCAAAGCGGCAACAAAGAGATCAAACTCATTTTAAACAAAAGAAAAAATCAACACATGGTAGGATCCTAATGAATCAGGAAAATTAGAAAATCTTCAAAGATGTCATTGAACAACTCACTGAAACTTCATAGCATTATTCAGATCACAAGAGGCATCAATTTGTGGATAAAGATACCCTAGTTCCTTTAATTCACAAGGAAATAGAAAGATGTAAGAGAACAAGACCTAAAAAAGTGGAAAAAAATACTTTCCCCGCAAACCCTTGGTTTGACAATGAATGCAAGCAAATAAAAAGAAATTTGAAAGAGGGAATGAGTAAAGAAAAAAAGAAGGAGTATGAAAAGATGCTAAGAGGGAAAAAGGAAAAATATGTGAACATAAGAAGGTTCAAGTTGATTACTCTTAGAAAACAAAAATCCCAAAAAAATATGGAAAGAGATGTAACAAAAGAGGAAGCAAATAGAGAATAACATCACAGGGTTACAATGACTTGAATATGAAAAGATTTTATATGAGCAAGGGAAGGACAAGCATAAACCTATGATAATTAAGGACACAACCAAATTTTTTACCATAGAAGATATTATGTAGGGCATAAGGAGGTTGGTAGGGCGTAAATCCCAAGACATTGATGGGTTGCAAGATGAACATTTGAAATGGGGTATTGATGCCCTTGCACCTCACATTAACCATATTTTCAACAATGTCAATGATGTGGGTTTTCCTAAAAATTGGACAAGGAGCATTGTGATTCCCTGCCACAAAAGTGGGGACATAAATAACCCATCAAACTATCACACTAATATGGTCAACCCTCTCCCAGGGAAACTCTTTGGTAGCATGGTAGAACACAAAATCAACAAATTGGTAGAAATAGAAGGCAAAAGGGCTAAGGGGTTGGCTGGTTTTAGACTAAAATATTCCACTATTGACCACGGGGTTACCCTTAGATTTTTGGTCAAAAAAATATGGAATACTCAAGGGGATGAGACATTTTGTTATTTTGTAGAATTTAATAAAGAATTTGACTCGATGCCATGTGACAAACTGTGGGATAGAATGAAATAAATTGAAATTCCTAATGAGCTTAGGGTTGCGGTACATAGACTTTATGAGCAAAACAAAGCTAAAATCAGAATGGTGGATGAGATGTCAAACTATTTTGGAAGTGATATTGGTGTCAAACAAGGGTTCTCTCTCTCTCTCTCTCTGACTATTTTTGGACTATATATTGATAAGTTAGAGGAATGGCTAAACAAGAAAAATGGAGAAGGAGTTCAACTAGTTAAATATGTGGTACAATTAATTCTATATGCGGATGACCTCATCCTAATTGCTAAAAAACTGGATGGATTATGATAACACTTGAAAACGCTTGAAACCTTTTACCACGAGGTTGGGATGAAAGTGAATACGAGAAAAACAAAAGTGATGATCTTCTCTTTGAAGAGAAACAAGAAGACCCAAAACACTTTCCTTTATGAAAGTAATCCGTTAGAGATGGTTAATGAGTACAAATATTTGGGAATCGACTTTCACAACAAACTCAGTTGGGAAACATGCATAGCAAAAAGAATTCAAGGAGGTTGGAAAGTGTTGTATTCCTTACAAAATAGATACATAGGAATGCAGAGTTATGGGATTCAAAAATCAAGAAGATGCTTTTTGGTTTGTTGGTCACCCTGGTGATACTTTATGGATGTGAGATTTGGGGCCGCAACATGTCAGAATAGAAATGGAGGTAGGTAGAAAGAATTCAAAAACTTCTTATCATCGACAACCTCAAAACTAAAATATTTGTTTGTTATGATATCTTATTGGCAGAAACAGGTATTTTCCTATTAGAGGCCTCGACAATGGTCTGGTTGTTAAGCTACTTAAAGAAAACATAGAGTATGTAATGCAGAGCCCACGACAAGAAGTGGTGTGATGGGTCTTTCTCTTCTCCAACACCCCAATTGTGATTTCAACAAGATATGATCCCTTGGATAAAATTAACATAATATCTTTTGACAATTAAGTGTGGTTGGACACTTTCCCAACTCCTCCACAATGAGTAACACTTCAACCAATCTTCTCCAATATTGAGACTTAGGGACACTAGTCCTATTCTAAGCCAAATTATGGAAAACATCACCAGTGGATTCACACAACCCCACCTAAGGTTGGAACACCTTACTTATGATGTAAGGACAGGGAATAAACCCTCAGATTGATCCTTCATCTTCTGCAACATGCCAAACACTAACTGGCCTAGGAATCCTTGTAGGTCTTTCCAACTAGTTTTTAGCACACAACTTTTGTTCTTGGTAGAATGTAAGAAATCTAAGGTTAGATTCAGGAACCCTTTTGGAATTTATGTAGATCCCCAAATCCCTAAGATCTAACTCCACTCCTGCAGCACCTAACTCCCACTAAGTTCACAAACCTAATTGGCCAAATTAGGCTTGGATATCAAAGCAAGTGATAGGAAATGGGTACATGAGATTGATACAGGGACTTGGACACATTATCCGCACTCCAACTAACAAAAACCCACCTTTATTTCACTGCTACCAATCAAATCTTCAAACTATTAACTCTGTTACAACTCCTCCTGGCTGAATATATTGATATATTCAACCTAGGGCTCAATGCAAACATGCCTTACCCTTCGAGCCACATTATGAGCCTTTGGAATCTAGAAGTATACACTCCTAACTTGAATTTTCCAGAAGGGTGAGGAATTTAACTGGTGCAAATGCAAGTTAGGTTCCCATTTGTGAAACATGCTCCTTTTAGGCCTCTTTCTGGGCTAGTCTTAGAAAATGGGTTCAAAATATCCTCTAAACTAAACTAATCAATCTCAAACCAATTTAAATATTAAGAAAACACTATAGAGATTAAATGAATGAACTCAAATTACAATTCCTTCACAATATACAACCATACTGGAATCAGAAATGCTTAGAAAAACTCTTCATCTTCCATTCATTTTGCATTAGATTTCTAGTTACAATCCTCTAGCCTCTTGGACTCAAAGAAACAAATTAAATCATCATCATATGTGAAGCCAAAATGATCCAAATCCCAGTATGACCATTGGTCTTCCACATTTTGTCTCTTGAGCAACATTTTGAAAGTTGCTCAAGCAACATTTACATCTTTTTTGCAACTTTTGCAATTTTGACATTTTATGCAATCTAAGACCTTAGGTTAAGGCTTTAACCCCTAAACCTATCCAAACATGATTAAAATGACTCAAAATTAAATGGAATCCACACTAAAACTCAATAAAACATAAAAACACCTAAAACAACTATAATGCCAAAGACTACTGATCCCATTGGACTAAGGCATCTCAAGGCTTATAGATGTGCCTTAGAGATGCTTGACCACACAAGTGGATCCAAACAAAAATAGGATGATCTCCAGGATCCATCCAGTTATTACAAACACAAAACATGAAATCAGAGACTGTCATGGGTGCACTGCACCATACTCCCCAAGACAAAGAGAAATCAAGTCCCTTGAGTTTAGATGTCTTCTAATGTGAATCTAGCTTTCTTGATGACTTCAGGAGTTAGCCAAGTAGCATCTTCCAGAGAAAGTTGTCTCCATTTGACTAAATATTCATAGAATGTGTATCCCCTAGTTTGTTTTGTTATCATTATCTAGAATGCATCCAATTTCTTGCAAGGGTGGTTGGGGTAGTTCTTGTAGCTCCTTGTCCCGTTGAAGACTCTAATCACCTGCAACACTTACATCAGTAACAGGACCCTTGTAGGTATATATATCAGCCACATTGAAGATTGGGGATAAACCAATATTGGAAGGTAGCTCAATTCTGTATGTATTTTTGCCACATTTCTTCAAGATTCTGAAAGGGCCAATCTTCTTCATCATGAGCTTGGTATACTTTTCTTCAGGTATTCTTTCCTTTTTGAGGTGAACCGTGACCATCTCTCCTACCTTGAATTGGACATCCCTCCTCTTGACATATGTTGCTTGCTTGTATTTCTTAGAGGTATGTTGAAGTCTTTCCTTGACTTGTTGATGTATATTCTTCATGACTTCTGCAAAGTCATCAGCTTGAGCACTCCTCTGACCAAGGTTCTGAACATCTCTTAACTCAAGTACACCCCTAGGGTGTGAACCATATACAATTTGAAAATGACTAAACCCTGAACTCCTATTGACAGAATTATTATAGGAGAATTCTTATTGTGGAAGGATGGACTCCCATGCTACCCCATACTCCTTAGTTAGACATCTCAAGATATTACCCAAGGATCTATTTATTACTTCACTCTATCCATCTGATTGAGGATGGTAAGAAGATAACATAGCCAAGTTTGTTCCAATTCTCTTCTATAGGGTACGCCAGAAATGTCCCAATAACTTTGGATCTTTGTCTGAGACAATGGTGAGAGGTAAACCATGGAGTCTTATAATTTATTTGAAGAATAACCCTGCAATGCTTGAAGCATCATGTGTAGTCTTGAAAGGTAAGAAGTGTGCCATCTTGGAGAACCTATCCACAACTACATAAACACTATCATAACCTAATTTGGTCCTTGAAAGACCCAAAACAAAATCCATACTAATTGAGTCCCAAGGTTTGTTAGGAATTGGTAATGGTGTGTACAAGCCTGCATTGGAACTTGTTCCTTTTTCTTTTTGACAAATTAGACAACATTCTACAAATCTCCTTACATCAGACTGCATCTTGGGCCAGAAATAGAATCTCCTAACCAATTCAAGTGTCTTGTCAAGACCAAAATGACCTGATAAACATCCACAATGTTTCTCTTTCACAATGTTCTCTCTCATAGAGAAATCAGGGATACATAGCTGAATTCCTCTAAACAAATTACCTTCATGAATCATATATTCTACAAATTTAGTGTGAAACTTATCTCCTAGTTCCAAGCAAACCTTGTAAGCTTCTTTGAAATATCCATCATTGGGATACATGTCTTTTAGGATAGAGATACCTACACTTTACAAATTGATTGCTTGTATAGCCAAGTTTATTCTACTCAGGGCATCAGCTACCTTGTTATTCACCGCTTTCTTATGTTTTATAGTAAAAGTGAATGCTTGCAAGTACTCCATCCATTTGAGGTGTCTATGGTTCAACTTCTCCTACATGTTGAGAAAACTCAAAGCATGATTGTAAGTATAAATAATAAATTCTTTGGGCAATAAGTAATGCCTCCACTTCCTGAGTGATTGAACCATGGGATACATCTCCAAGTCATATGTAGAGTACTTCTACTTTTCTTCATTGATTTTTTCACTAAAAAATGCCATAGGTCTCGCTTCTTGACTGAGAACACCCCTAATGGCCCTCTTACTAGCATCAAATTCAATGGTGAAGACTTTGTGAAAATAAAGGAGTATTAAGATGGGTTGTTGAGAGACTCTTGTCTTCAAATATTCAAATGACTTGTCTGCAGCATCAATCCACACAAATAGACATTTCTTTCCTCCTTTGATAGTGTCTATCATTGGTGCACTCACCCCACTAAAATTCTTGACAAACTTTCTATAAAAACTAGCAAGGCCATGAAAGCTCTTTTCCTCACTAGAAGATTTAGGAGTGGGCCAATTCAATATGACTTCAACCTTGGAGGGGTCCCATTTTAAGTTGCCCTTGGAGATGAAAAAACTAAGAAATATAAGCTCTTCTTGCAAAAACACACATTTGTCGAAATTGACTCTTAACTTCTCCTCATGTAATATTTTCATCACCATGTCTAGATGTATCAGATGCTCATCCTTATCTTTGCTAAAGATTATTATGTCATCTAAGTAAACAACAACAAAATGATTGATAAAAGGTTTGAGGACCTCATTCATTAATCTCATAAAGGTGCTAGGAGCATTTGAAAGGCCAAAAGGCATCACCACCCATTCAAACAATCCCTCATTGGTCTTGAAAGTTGTCTTCCACTCATCCCCTTCTTTGATCCTAATATGATGGTATCCACTCTTTAATTCAATTTTTGAGTAGTATTTTGCCCCTCCTAGACAGTCCATAAGATCTTCTACTCTTGGCATAGGAAACCTATATCCGATGGTTATCCTATTGATGGCTCTAGATTCAGTACATAACCTCCATGTACCCTCCTTCTTAGGGGCTAGGACTGAAGGCACTGCACAAGGGCTTATGCTCTTCCTAATGAAGCGTTTCTCCAATAATTCTTGAATTTGTCTTGCAACCCCTGCATTTTGTTTAGGAGTGAGTTTATATGCAGCTTTATTGGGTAATGTGAAACCAGGAATGAGGTCTATATAGTGACTGATGTCTCTTTTTGGTGGCAAAGTATCTGTACTGTTGTCTGCAACTATCCCTTTGTACTTGTTGAAAAAATCTTGGACTTATTTTGGACCAACACTTCTTTGAGCTTCTTGACCTATTGGCAGCTCCTTAGTCTTTGTTTTTGGCTTGACTGTGATGGCAAAACAAGGTGTATTTCTTTCTTTGAGAACTTATAAAAACTCCTTCTCTCCTACTAAGATCACATTGTTTGTTAAGGCTATGTCCTTATCAGAATCAGGAAGAGGTGTCATGGTATAACTTACCCCATTTTGGTTAAGGTGTAGACATTCTTCTTACCCCCATGCTGGGCATCAACATCGTATTGCCACGGTCTACCTAAAAGGAGATGGCATGCATCCATATTCACAACTTCACATAAGACTTTATCTTTGTATTCTCCTACTTGGAATTCTACCCAACATTGTTCATCTACCAAGGTTTGTTGATCCTTATTGAGCCAAGACACTTTATAAGGGTTGGGAGGTGGTATCTTCTTTAACCCAAGTTTACTTATCATTTCATTAGAAATCAAATTTTTTGTAGAACTAGAATCAACAATAACTTTGCAAATTTTACCATGTACCTTGCAGTGAGTTCTGAACAAACTCTTCCTTTGTGGGGGTTCCTTGTCGTTTGGCACCTTCAAGAGTGTTATATTGAACATAATACATTCTCCTTAATCAGGGTTTGTAGGTCTAGATGTAGTAGTATGTTAGGAAGTCATGCTTTGACAGTCTTCATCTTGAGTGATTCTCTCTCTCACTTTATATTCATCTATATCTCTATCCAACCATCTCTCTCCATCACCTCCTTCCTATAACTTTTTATCTCTACATCTCTATATTTCTTCTCCCATCTCTCCCTCTATATGTATCTCTATCTTGTCATCTCTCTCTCACTCTCTATGCCTATATATCTCCCCTTTCTACCTCTATCTATTACTTTCTACTTATATATTTATCTTTATATCTCTCCCTCTCTTATTCTCTTTTTTTTATACATATTACATCTTTCATCTACACTCTCCCCCCTCTCTCTCCTCTCCATCTCCCTCTTCCTCTCAATCTCCATCTCCACATCTCTCTCTATATCCTTACACTATATCTTTCTCTTTCTTCTGCACCCCTCCCTCTTTCTATCCCTATCTCTCCCCCCTCACACACACACACCCTATCTCTCCCCCTCTCACACACACATTATCACTCCATTTAGACACATCTCCCTATCTCTATCCATCCATCTCTCCATGACCCCTTTCTTATACCTTTATGTCTGCATAGATAGGATGTTGCAAAGCCAGCTCATGGCTTCTTACATTGCATTTTTTTAAGGTTTCAAATAGGCTACAAAGATGTTCATTGATATCTTCCCAGCCATCAACACCGTCTATCAAACAATACCTAGATGCTTACGTTAATTAATTGGTGTTAATTAATAAGATTATAACTTCATGTGGATTTGAATAATCAATATTAAAGATTAAATAAATATTGGTGATAGATCCCCTAGTTCATCCCCTACATGATGAGGCACGGGTAGGGAGGATGTTGGCATAGGTTATGGAATTTGACTTTACACCTGACAAATATATTTTCCTGAAAGATTCTAAAGCCTTTTCATCCAATCCATTTTGTGAGTAGCCTGCGACCATTGTAGTCCATGAGAACACATTTCTTTGAGGCATCGTGACAAATAATTCCCATATCGTTTGTACTTCCTCAATTTGCATTCATATTATAACTATCATATTTTTTTAAAAATGAATAAAGCACACAAATTATAAGTTACATTCCCTACTTAGTCCTTTTGCTAAAATAAAATTAAAAGAAAAATTAATTAGGAATTTTAGAAACAGAATCCACTAAAATACAGTTAAGCCCCCATATTCAGATATAAATCTTGGAGCAAGGCCCGAGGTTTCCAATTCTGCTTCGTCTCTACCCTTTTTCCCATGTGACTACGTATTACCAAGGGCTTAGCCTCTCAAAACTTAAAAGTGGTATAGTCATATGCAAGAGCAATGGCTTCTGCAGTGTCAAAAGTACACAACCCCGCAAAATATTTCATACCAAGGTCAATGACATGCATAGAGGTGGCACTATAAAAACATTGCACGTGCCTTGTCTATGCTTTGAAATTTTGGATACATGTGCCTATTATATTATACCATTGTCTCTACTTCTTAAAATTCATCTGTGCAAAATATAAGTTGGATCTTTGTTTTGTAATGAACTTTATTGAATTGTTGGAGTGCAGGGAGTGTAAGGATAATTTCAACAAGAGATAAAAATAGGAAATTTCTTAATAAGGGTAATATGAAGATGAACTTTGTAGCGTGAGATTGACAAAAGTTAAGTTTTTGACAAACAATCTTATGTAAGACTGGGTTCCATTAGTTTTGTTCTCTCAAAAATTTGTGTTGTCTATAGTCACCATAGAAGTTTTGTGTAAGAGTGAACATCCTAACCCCACAGCCAGGATTTTGGGTATTGCTTGTGATTGCATATGAAATGGTTGTGCACTCTTGCTTCTTTTCTCAAATAATCTGTTTTGAAATGGTTTGCTTGTAAAATATCTTCATCTCTCGAGGGGATTAAATTATTCTCTACTCTTTGAAAATAGTTTAATTTTTATTAAATTGAATGTGATTGTGTTATTCGTGCTTATTTTATAATCTACTGATTTGTGGTAGTTTTAGGGATTTTTTTCTACTGGGTGTATTTCTCTGGCAGTGTTTTTTGGGTTTCATGATTTTATAATTATTTGAATGGCAGGCGTCCTCCTGGTTCTGATCGGGTGGATTATGCACGCATGAGGATTGTTGATACTGCAAGCTTTGTGAAAGACTATGTAAGGGAATATGATGGGTATTTGCAGCGCAAGAGATAGGATACAACACCAAGCGCTTAACTGTATTTTTGTTGCTTCTGTTTCTAAAATTCCTTCTTTCGTCTTTTATACAGGATGATTTTGATTAGTGCAATTTTTATAATCCACAGATGTATTGTTGTGTTTCTATAAATCAACAGAAAGTGACTTCATTGCCGCTCGAGCATATGCCAGTGCTCAAGGAGCCCCATTTGATAACACCACCACCACTGCTTTACATTTGTACTTTTTGTTGTTATTGTTTTTCGGTTTAACCATTTGAAAATTGTAGGCAATTGCAAGGTCAAAGTTGAAGGAAATGCATAGTATGAAGAAGGCAAAGATGAACTACACAGATCGATCGATGTTGCTGCCAAGATCAAAATTTCAGGTGCACTCTAACAAATTGCTATTATGCAAACTATTTAGTTTAATTGCATGTTCAATACATGTGATGGGCCGCAGGGTGGATTTGTAACCGTGGAGAAGCCTAGGAGATACTCGACCAGAAGATCACATAAATTGGACCTGTTCAATCTGCAAACTAAATGTATTCCTGCAATTTGTGGTTTTTTTTTCACAAAAGGCAAAATCTTTATTTAATTTTGAAAAATTAGTTTGGAATTGAAGTTATTTGGAAAGCCCACAAAGGGCGTGTTGAGGGCAATATAAGACGATACAAATCAGCTTCACTGTCCAATTTTTTTCCCATTTTTCATTGGATGGTTTTGATTTTCCTCTTTCCTCACTTTGATGAATATTCATGCACTGTTCTGAAGCTCCCATTTTGGCACAGGCAGGGGGATGCCAGTATAGGTTATAGAATCTGGCCTTACGCCTTCCAATTGCCCTAAATTTATAAACACAGAGAGGAAGTGTTCTCCACAAAATGTTCATGGTGACATCTCTTATTAACATCTCCAACACCATGCTGAGCGTCATCAATTTTTCCAGCCTAAACATACACCATGCTGAGCGTCATCAATTTTTCCAGCCTGAACGTACACCATAATTGTGGAGTTCCATATTGAAACCAAATTCCTTTCAAGCATGTTGTTAAACATATTGCGTGTAATATCAAATCTCCCATTTTGGGCATAGCCAAAAATCATTAAAGTCCACGAGGTGATATTTTCACTGCTTTAGGCATTTGCTCGAACAATCTACATGCATCATCTACTCTACCATTCTCCACATATCTTGTTATCATAGCATTTCAAGAAACCTCATTTATCTCCACCATCGATTTCAACTATTCTGTTTCGAACAGAAAACAACTGATGTGTAAAGTGGCAGCTGACATGTAAAATGACAAAAAAAACAGATGCATTCCGACAGACAATAAAGATTGTTTCAATGACAGTCATTGCCTACTCCAGCAGCTGCAATCGATGCACAAAACAGAGTAGAACTTTCCAAAATGAAAACGCCTACAACATAATTACCATTTAAAACCTCCAAAATAAATACGGTAACGCGCATAAATTAAAACTAACGACTTTCTGTCTTGTACGTACAAGATTTGGTAAGAAGACGACGTCAGTGTTGTCTGATCCTTCTTTTCTTAGGAATTTAGGTAGTTTGTCGTGGAGTATGGAGGTCAATGCACGCAACTGTCAGAGCTTAGGAATTGATTCTTTTGTGGGGCCCGATCACATTTAAAAGTACCTGCATTTCCAAATCAAGACCACAGATGGGATTCCATTCGATACAAGACAAATTGCCAGCCAGGAGCCGCTCTGTAATTCTACTTCAGAACATACACGGAAACGACCAATGTTCCCACAAAAACTAACATTCTATTCCAGTCAAGTCCTCCATCCCCCAAGACGTGACTGTCAAGAAGAATAAAGGAAAACTCTATTTAATTTTTCATTGTTTTCAATATTGTTTATTCAGAGCAGTGAAAGATATAATATGTTCACCAAATTTATCACAAATGCTTCTTAAATACAGCGTCACGGTTAAATTTAAGCTGATGTTGTATAACGAGAGGAAAATAGTGACTTGTACATAAAAACCATTTAACATAGCTAATATATATTTTAAAATTACAAAATTAAAAAATAAAAGAAAATAGTTATGAGTAAAATAAATAATTTTTAAATAAATAAAAGAATTATGAAGTAAATAAAATTGAATAAATATATTTAAATGGTTATTTTATTTATTTAAGAATTAATTTATTTTATTTTAGAATTATGGATTACTATGTATATGTCATTTGATTTATTGATCTCATTAGTTCTCCCATATTGGCATTGCTAGCTCAAAGAACATAAACATTTGAGAGACATAAGCATTTTAGTAATGTGGTATTGGGCATGATTTTGTGTGTAGGCATGACGAAAGTTGCTCGTGTGCACCAAGGTCTCTTGTAGTGGACCCATATGTTAACATATTTCATATCCTTGAATGTTAGTGGATAAAATTAACTCGATTAGCCAAAATATTGTCTCTCTCACAATCCCTAGCTTTCTATTCAATGCAACATGTTAAAAAGCAAGAGCTTTTGAATAGTGTATGGACATACACCAAAGCATAAAGAAGGGGGATTTTAGCTACATATTATTGTTGTAAGTGCCTTGCTACACATGTGAAAACATAGACAAGGCACATGAACAAATGAAGGCTCGTGTTTATTGTCAATTGGATCATATGTGGCAAATCTATTTGATAGAGGCTAGAATAGGGCCAATGACAAATTCTAAGCTTGTTGGAGCATGTTTGTTGTTGCACCAAAAGATTGATCTATTAACACCCAATATAAATGCTAGAGATAAATGGAACCACGAGAGGCACTTAGTCCATATTTTGAGTCTAAAGGGATTCCCAAAAGCAAAGGTAGAAAAACAGTACCAAAAGCAAAGGTAGAAAATGACTGTTATTAAAGACCAAAAGGCAATGACAATGGGTATTAAAATTAGTGACTAGTATCAATGCATTCATGCATAATGTAAAAGGACATTAGTATAACAATAGATTGAGAATGATCAAAGCAATCAAGGTTCTTTATTATTACAATTAGAGTCATGAAATAACATGAGAGATAATGCTATCTGTTGCCTCCACTTTTAAACATGTAGCCATTTCAGAAAAGTGGAATTTTTGCGTCTTAGTGAAGTTTAATCGCGTTCGAGTCTAGGTCAATGTCCTTTAAGTAATTGGGAATCACCATCGGATTTTCCATTTTTCCCTTCTCCCTCCACATTCCCTTAGCTGGGTGGATTCCTTCCTCACGCATGATAAGTCTGCGGGTAGTCTAGTGCCTAATCCGATGGGGGTTCTCGCATCATTTTGATTCTTGCAGAACTAATCATCACTGGCGGAATTCTCCATTCAACAGTTA
>MU223082.1:3748361-3765975 GCA_018584345.1 Thuja plicata | reverse complement strand
CTGTTAGTAGTTGCTGTAGATTAGTTAGTGCTGAGTGTATGAATTCATAAGATGTGTGAGTTCTACAGCTTGGTTTATAGATTAAAAAGCTCTCCTTGCCTGGATTAAGTTCTGTTTAGGCTTAATTTGGTTTGCCTCTTCTGCTCTCGGGTTAAGAGCATACCCTGTGTCAGTTTTAGGATCAAAACATAATTCATTGCATATCATTCCAAAAGGGAGATGTACCTACCAATTCAGAGAAAAGCCAGTAATCAGAGAACGACTTTTCAACTGTTGTAATCAGATATTGTTCATAATTTGGGCACTAAGAGTCATATTCCTAAGAAGTAAGAAAGGACAAATCTGTTTACTAACACTATCACAATGAAAACTTCAAGTTTAAAAAGGACCTTGAGCATAGAAGAATAGTAGCAATCCAAGCAATCATAGTACATAATTCAAGGAGATCAAATTCATTTCACAAAAGGAGAAGATGTTGGTATTGTAATGAAGGCATGAACAATATGGAAAATATATTTCCCATAAAAAATCAGATGCATCAAATAACAGAGTTGCAGTCACGAAAACAAAGAAGGGGCAGTCCAAAAGAAATGCAGATCGAAAGATAATGTCCTCAGTGATGAAGGGCAGAAACAAAGGAATGTTGTCGTGGAACAACCATGTCATAAAGTGTACAAGATAGAAACTATCATGTTAAATGTTGAGTTACCTAACACTTTTAGCAAAAAGCATTTGGGCAAATAGGAGATAGAGACTATTTCAAAATGTTTCAAGACAGTGATAAGTGGAAGAAAGCCATGTAGGGTAGATTACATCACTGTTATGAAAAAACACACTCATGACCACTGTTACAGCAGAAGTAGAAAGATCACAATGCCAAGAATGCAATATCATTAATAGTGCAATAAAAGGTAGTGTTGTTACAATAAAATCTAGTGCTACTATAAGGAAGACAATGAAAAAATAGTGCTATTAAACATAGTGATTTCCACAGAGTAACCACAGAATATTGACGAAAGAAGTTTACGGGCAATTAAAGACAATCATTACAATAGAAAAAATAGTGGCAAGATCATGAGGAGATACATGCAACTACTCATGTTCTAAATGCATATATATTCATTGTCACAATGAAATATTTCCTGCTCTTCAATGGTGTATTTGTTGTCATAATGAAGTTGTTCATTGGTTTAGATGGAGATGCATGCACTATCTCAAAGGTGTTATTCATTGTCATGAAATCTATAACAGTGAAAAAGCATGTAGAGATTTAGATCAACTAAAGGTAGCAGAAATCTAATGGATAAACATTCATGATTGTCAAAAGATCCTTTTTTTTTGTTAAGGCCTAATTCAAGACACGTGTTTTCCACTGTCTCAAAGACTGTGACATGCATGAACATAGCATTTCAAGCAGTGAGAAGACCATGAAGAATTCATGAAGAATAACATTTTGGGTTTGAAGGGTAGTAAGGGCGCCACTGTCAAAAAATAACAATCATAATAAACATAAAGGTCAGTCAATGGTCAAAAACAGTGATATGATGTCCATGACTTGCATCAAGATAGTGATATTATACACCTTTGAAAGGCCATGATTTGGCATGAGTATACGACTACGACAATACAATATTATCATGAAGAGAGCAATCCACCATTTAAAGGAAAATCAAAATAAGATTCGGAGGGCAAGCAATGAACAGTCATGGTGCAAACCAAATCAGTGATTAACACTAACGGGAGCTCAACGACGGTTATATACAGTGTCGTGAACCAGTTATTTCAATAAAAAAGCAGCCATAGAAGGTGGTTGTAGTCATTCAAGGTAGCAAGAAACATGAAGAGGCCCATGTATTTGCAAAACCTTCAAAGATACCAACAGTGGTTGCGAAAACACTAACAAGAAAATGTGTTTTCACTGTGAAAGAATAGCAGAACATAAGAAAACGGTGCAATAGATAACCATTTCATCAAAATAGTGACAAGATGAAAACTACGGCCTAGAGAATGGATATAAACCCTCAAGGTACCTATAGAAGGAAACGACTCTAGAAAAACCCAATAAATCCTCTACCGTGGTAGCGCTTGAAAGCATAATGGAGCACAAGAAAAATAGAATGTGAAATGAATAGTTGTCACTTGTGTTTAGGGTTTTTTACCCTAAAGTGGCCGACTACCACTTGGGTATTTTTGCCTTGTTTTTTAAACATCTTATTCAAACTAATACCCCCATATATAGTGCCTTATGTTTCTTTTGTTTTTTGTTTTTTAAATTTTTGCATCAAATGTGAAATTTAAAAATATTAATGAAGTGATGATGTATAAATCATTTTATTAAATGTTGGAAATGGTGTAAAAATAAATAGCATTTATTTTTAAGTCAAAGAGGGGTATGGTTGAAGAGTCATGAGAGAGTGACAGGTATATAGGGAGGTTGGGGACATGTGGACAGTATTTAGGAAATGGTTGGTCACTTTTTTAGTTGGTTGAGAAGATTAAAGAGATAGTTTTGACCTCATTCAAGGCAATTGCAAGAATCTAGGAGCAAATTTAGTTACCTCATCAATACGGGTCTCAATGTTGAAGACTTGTTCTCATTACAACAACCTTTTTGGATAACTTTCAAGGGTTTTTAATGACCATTTTTAGTTAGATTCGACCCAAAAAGAGGATGAAGACCTTTTCTTCTCTTTATGGCACATGTTGCAATCTCGTCATTAGTTGTTATTTTCTATAAAGGAACATGTATACTCCTTTTTGAAAGTTAGTGTATCAACCTAAATTGTAAGCACCTAATTTGTGTAAAATTTAAGGACTATTTTATGCCCACCTTAGTGTATTTTCTATAGTGGACCTCATATGGCACTTAATGAACACCTAAATTAAAATATGTGCATCCTTTGTGATCTCTCCTGACCTTAGAATGAGTTGTACCTACAAATCTTGCACCTACCCTATTTTCCCAGCACCCAGCCCAAATTCAGGAACAATTTCCTAGCTACATAATGGTTTTGGCATTCTGTACCTTGGGACATAATGGTTTTGGTGTTTTGTGCCCTTGGATAGAATGGTTTTGTCATTTTGTCCCCACATGTCTAGGCCCAAATTTGGCTCAGAGATCTATGTCAGGGTTTTGGTCGGAAACTTGGTTCCATGGTTGGCCTGCTTGAGTTTTAATCCCTAAAATATTGTGAGATGTATATAAAGACCCTATCTCTCCTAATTTTGGTAACTAGGATCAAGATTATCAAACATTCACATTCATTATCAAGAATTCACAATTAAGAGCAAGGAAGCAAATCAAGTTTAAGATCCATCAAGTCCAAGCATTCATTCTTCTCAAACATTGAAGGTGTTTTCTTCCATAGATCTAGTTTCTTTCCCCATTAGAGGCCAATCAAAGGAGTTTTCTATCAAGGAGATTCACATTCCACATCCATTCAAGTCTTCTCTCTCTTCTCCTCAATTAAACATTGTGGCAAATTATAACATCCATTATATGAGGTTTTGTCTTTCATGAATTCCTTTTTTATTTTTGTGTTAAGTCAAAGCTATTGCATCAACATACTTGATCACATTCAAAGAAGCATTTGCATTGCCATGGTATGACATACTTCATTTCTTATATCTAGCCTCTGCTACATGACAACACACTTTTCTTTATTTCATTTCATTTTAAGAATGGTTCCTAAATAGGGGTTTGACTAAGGCAAACCCTCTATCCAACCTTCTTCCCTATTTTTTTTTGTGCAGGAACACGTTACAGAGCTATCAGATAAAATCCAATAAGATTGGGAATTATCAGAAAAAGCCTAGAAGTTTGAGGCTAAAACCTAGGGAATATAATGAATTTGGTGTTCTCTTCTTGGGTATAGAATAAATTTGGCATTTTGTACTCTCCGAGTCTAGCTCATATTTGGTAGGAAGTCAGGTTATAGTCCGTAAGTTTTGGATCTGCACTTATAGGTATTTTCAAGATTCAGACAGTTAAGAATTCAAACCTAAATCAATATACCTCCTATTTTAATTCTAGGTGCATTCAAATCCTCTATAATGTATCTCTACATTTACCTTTTATTTAAGTTAACTCACTTCCTAGTTTGATTATTTGTCTTATCTATCTCCTTCTGAATTCTAAGAAACAAAGTAATAGAAACCCCAAAGGCATTGATATTGCATTGGCATCTTTCTTGCCAAGTGGTGTCAATCATATTTTTCTTAGGGTGGTTTCGTAGTCTAATGTGCCTTATGAATTGGGAAAATTGGACCTTTTATGTGATCCCATTTTCATATTGTATAGTTAGTTCTTTCTATTCAGACCATGTATTGTAGCTTGAAGTAAGGCTCTTTTGGGTTTGATTATGTATTGTAATTCAATTTTTAGACTTGTATTCCAGCTATTAGAAAGCACCCTTTACCAATAAAAGAAACTATTTTACCTTCTCTTATGGATGTTTATTGTGTGAAACAAGATAATTGATGAAATCCTATGGTGAATTTATCTCCCCTTTGATTTCTATACTATTTATTTGCCTATATTTAGAATATATGTGCTATTACAAGTCATAACTTGTGTTCAAAATCAATTAACGAGAAAGTTTAAGATGTATTAGTGTTTCCACTTCCCTTCTAAATGATGACCTTAACATAATTAAAACCTAGTTATGAAATGTTGTTGCAAAGTCATGGGATATGTCTAGTTATGTATGTTAGGGTTCTTTTTATTGATTATATTGTGTGTTAAAAATAAGCAGTAGTTATATAATACAAAATGGTGAGAAATGCTAAGATTTAGATCACTCACAAAGATCTTACATACATTGGAATACAAACCCACCCTTAAGAAAAATTGGATTAGCAAAACCAAAAGGAGGAAGGGTGCTAATGCAAGATCTATGCCAAAGGGGGTTTTGGATTCCTAGGAGGATAAATGTGATATGATAAAGTATAAAGGATAGATATGATCTAATAAAGCAAGTAAAAAGGAAAAGAAGGAAGAATAAGTGCACCTAGAAACAAGATGAAGAAGACAGGACTTTGAATCTGAATTTGAATGTCGTTGGAATCTCAAATTCTGTTGTAACTTCAGATTTGGAAGGCAGGGACCTGAATCTTTTTGTCCTAAAATTTTCACTGAAAAATGGTAGGGAGAAGTCAACTTTTTGAAAACAAATAATGTTTTTGGGGATAAGTCAACTAGTCAACTTGTTCCTGGCAAAAAATGATGAAACTTTCCTGGATCTTGCAACTGAACCTGTACTGCCCAGATACAGAATTGCAGATTTAAAACTTGTTCCTACACACAAAAAATGGGGAAAAGGGTTGTGGAAAGGGGTTTACCTTGGTCAAACTCCTTTTTAGGAATCAACCTTGAAATATGATAGAAATTGCATAAAGGAAAGTAATGTAAAAGGAAAATTGTTGATTTACCTCATATGAAACCCTCATGAATGGATGTAGTAATAACTCAAATCCATGAAGATGCTTGAACGTGGTAAGAATCCAAATATTTGACCTTGGAATGAGATTTAGAATTATGGACGCCTTCACAAATGAATGGATATATTATTGTCACTCCTAGATATAGAATGTAGGCATGTTTGATACCCACAAGAAGAGAGAAATGAATGTATGAGTCTTCTTACTTGATTGAGAATTCCTCTACTTGGCCTCATGGGAAAAAAACTTTCATAAATTAGAGAATAATTTCTTTTCTCGAATGGATCTTGGAGAAATGGATACTTGGGGATCTTGAATTAGATGCTTACCTTCAAATATTGAATCCAAATCCTCATTTTTCTTGAAACCTTGATCACTTGATTATGATATATCATGCACTTGAATGACTTATCTTGTGTTATACAAAATGAGAAGATAAAAGGTCCTTTTATAGTAAACCCTCAAATTTGGGATTCAAATTTTGTCAAGGCCGACCACAAATCTAAATCTTGGAGGAAAATTCCATCATCGGGCTCCAGGAAAAATTTGGGCCCAAAAGACCAGGGACAAGTCGGCCAGTCAACTTGTCCCAAGTAAAATGAGCTCAAAATTCATGGGGATGTCGGAGAAGGTGAAAAGAAGTAGGGGTAGAAAATGCAGGTTTCTATGATCAATAATAACGAACTTCAAACCTTGAAATCACCAAGACGGGGTCTAATAGGACCTAGAGCATCCAATTATGGGTGCTAACTTTTTAGGATGATACATATAGCCCCCACTTTAGCAAGAGTATTAGACAAACTCATTCTCATGGTAAAGTAGATCAAATGCATAAGAATGATATCATCAAGGTCAAAGAGACAAAGAAACATCAAGCCCCCAAGTGACTCAAGTCTTTATCAAATCCAAAACCAAGATAAGAGAGGCATCACTCAAAAAAGAGAGGAAAGTGTGATCACTAACCTAGTAAGAAATTGTTTTACTATAGACCGCACAAAAGGAAAATGTTGAAAAAGATGGCATTGAAAGTCTAGGAAGTTGTGTTATGCTAGTCAACCCATAAAAAATGATCATTACTTAAGGAAAGAATTGTCTCCATTAAGGGATCTAACAAGAGAATGATCAGGCCTAAGGAAAACATTTTCTCCATAGGGATCAAGAAAGGCAATCAGGCCTAAGGAAAGCATTATCTCCTTAGGGATCAGTCCTTAAGGAAATTTTTGTTTCCATTAAGGGATCCGCGAGAGAGATTGCATCAAATCATGTGTAAGTGTGTGCAAAATGTGAAACATGAATCAAAGTGTATGCCCCTACGTTAAATATATTGCAAATGCCTTAGCGGGAGCATTGGCTTTAATGAAGCATACATGCACCCACAAGAAATGACAAATCAAGGGAAATGAACACGTGAAAAAAGAGAGCACAAAATGGATCTACTAACTCTAGGGTCAGTATGATCATTTGATAATACATGAGATATTATATCAAAATGAAATGTCATCATTCCCCAAAGGTAGCAGAACTAGAAGCACATTGGAAGAATTTCATGTAAGAGTTATGAAGAAGAATTTTTTTGGGTTGGCATCATGAAGACCAAAAAGAATAGGTAGCGACCATTTTGTATCATCTCCAATCAGACAACGCAAAGGCACATTTACGATCAATGACATAGGCATGACATAACATGTAACAATATATAGAAGAAGTGAGAAACAAATAGAAGAACACTTACGAAATTTAGATTCCTTTATCACCTTGCGCCAATGGATTAAAAAGTTTCGTTTAAAGAAATCTAAACAAAACATATAACAAAAAACACATCAGAGGGAAAACACATCACAAAAAAAAATCAAACACACAAAATCCACCGCACAACAGAAGCTAGTCAAGCATATTGACTGCCCCCTATCTTAGTCTATAGTGTTTAGGGAAGGTGGGAAACTCACAAGAGGAGAAACATCAAGCATGATGGAAGGAAAAATATCCAATTTTGAACTAGGACCATGCTGTAAAGATGGGTGACTTTGCACGTCACTAGGATTAAGAGATAACTATTGTGAAAACATAGCTGGTAAATCATGATTAACATCAATAAGCTCAAACATATCATTAGAATCGTTAGCATGAATATCATCGTTAGTTGCATTAGGAATATCAAAAGCATCATCATGAAGAGTATCTTCTTCATGCAAATTAATTGTAATAGAATCTAAATAACAAATAGAATTATCATGTTTGTTCAATTTTATGTTTTCCAAATTAACTTCCTCTTTGGGTTCAAGCATGGGTTGATCAAAGGGAACCAAAGCATCAATGGGTATTTTTGGTGAAGCAATGTTTTGGGAAGCAGGTTGGCGGGCTCTAGCATGAAGTTTACTATTGTAATCACGAGCACGACAGTTACATTTTTTTTTTCTAGAAATTGGTTGAGGTTCATGATCAATCAACATCATATCCTTTTCTTCTTTAGGGGGAAGAACAAAAGTAACCACACTAGGTTGAGAGATAGCATCAGTAGAACATTTATAAGATATGGG
The DNA here is from genome assembly GCA_018584345.1 of Thuja plicata. Taxonomy (NCBI): domain Eukaryota; kingdom Viridiplantae; phylum Streptophyta; class Pinopsida; order Cupressales; family Cupressaceae; genus Thuja; species Thuja plicata. Next base: position 3,757,999 of record MU223082.1, on the reverse strand, counting down.
AGGTGGAACATAAGCATGTATAGGAGATGTAGGAAGTAGTCCAGGTCAAGGAAAAAGAGATAGAATATCCTTGGGTTTACTAAGTTCACAAATCTTTTGGATCTTGTAGGTTTGATATGAACAAAATAGATTATCATGATGGGTTTGAGTTGGTTGAGGCATAGAAGGCCAAAAGAAATCAAGGTCAAAAGACTTGAGGCACTGAAGGCTGATAGAGGCTATAATTAATAGTCATGATCTCTCCATTATGAGAAAATTTCAAACATTTATGAATAGGAGAGGACACAGATTTCATGGAGGTAAGCCAAGGAATACCAAGTTTGACTTGAAATTGATCAGAAGTTGGGATCACAATGAAGGTAACGTCTAAAGTTTTTCCACTAACTTCAACAGGAGATGAAATTGAATTGTGTGAAGGATAAATAAAACCATTGCAAGTTTGGATCATAATATCACATTTTCATAAAAATCGTGTTACAATTATCGAGTGAAAAGATGTTCTTTGGTTATCACAATCACCATGCAAGTAGGGTCAATAAGGACACCATGGGAATGAAGTCCATTAACCTTTTCCACAATATAAAGAGGACCATCAGGTGCTTTAATTATCTCAGTAGGGTTCAAAACGTAATGAAAATCTTAGGTTCAGGTTTAGGTTTAGGTTCGGTTTAATCAATGAGGTTGAAAAAATGATTAGCTTCATGATCTTTATCATCATAGGCAATAAACTAAGTGGAAGAGGAAGATGAAGGTTGAGTAGACTAAATGGAATTGGTTGAATGATATGGCAAAGGGTTGGTATAGATTTGTAAGTTTTGATTAGGAGGTGCTATAGATTTGTTTCCTTTCTCATTGACACCTTCAACATATATAGCATTAGAATCAATATGGTCTTGAATAATAGTTTTTAAGATGAAACATTTTTTAGTATCATGGCTCGGTTGACATTGGTATTGAGAGAAAGCTTTCTAATCAATTTTGTTGGGAAAAGGTTTGGATGTGTTAATTGGTTTGATAGGAGGAAGTGTTAACGCATTAGCATTAATCAAATTCAACATCACATTATGAAAAGATTATGAAAGTTAAGACAAATTATGAGAAGGTATAAAAATAGATGAAAAAGGAGCCACACCTTTGGATGTGACTATCACTTGCTCATCAACATTGTTTGATGAATTATTGTTCTTAATGAAGTTCTTTGGTATATGAAACTTGTTGAAATTGTTGGATGTGAAATCACTCTTATCAATCGGAACCATGGGATTAATGCTCTCAAACTGACTCACTTGCAATTCATAATTATGAAGCATTGCACATAATTGAGTAAAAGAATAAAATTTAGAAAGTAGAATCTTATCTCTAATGTCTTTTTGTAAATTAGCAATAAAAATGCGTTGCATGTCAATATCAGGCACATTATAAGAAATATGATCTTGTAAATGCTTAAATATACCAATAAAATCAATCACTTTTTCTTTAACATCTTATTTACGATGCATTACATCAATCAAACAAATCTTAGGACCAATGTTGTTTTAAAATTGTTGAATGAAAGCATTGACAAGATTTTAAAAATAATCAATAGAATAAGGAGGAAAAGAACAATACCATAGCAAGGATTTGTCTCGAAAGGTTCTAGTAAATATCTTAGCCATGAACCTATGGTCATGAGATAAATCACTACATAAGGTTTGAAAGGTTTTGACATGTGTCAAAGGATCACCCTTTCCATTATAAGTCTCAAGATGAGGAATCTCCATGTATTACATGATAACGACACAAATGATATCCAAAGACAAAGGAATAGGAATGTCACAAGTAGGAATATTGAACTTGGATTGAGTCATCAAAGCAACTTATTGTTGCAAGGAAGACATAGTTTAAGCCAAACTACAAATGGTGGGATCATTAGAAAGAATGGTAGGAGGAGATTATATGTGTGAAATTTGCATACATGTTTGTAACAAACACTCAATATATCATTACATGCATGGTTAGATGAATGAAATTGGATAACGACATATAAACCACACTAAATGGATTTTTTACATCCTAAATGATGCGAGTATGATTTCTCTCAAATGTTTCAAGCATTACCAGTGACTTGACTACACCAAGATGGATGATTTGAAGATGAATGCATGATTAATCTATGTTTTTGGGATTTTTTGAATACAAATAAGATGAAAACTAATCTAAATTGATTCAAAATGATAAGAAAATTAAGCTAGATGAAATCTATGATTCAATGCTAAAATCTAATATGCAAGATAAAGTTAAACTAGAATGAATTGATGCGCAATTAATCAAGAACAAACTAGCATGAAAACAATACTATTTGATTACAATATATGTATATGATCTTTCTTTCTTTTTTTTTCCAAAGGCGAGAGTATGATTTTATAGCAAAATTAAATAAAAGCGGTGATCGAGATTGATTGAGGAGTGGTCAAGATTCTCCCAGAATTAGCACAATCCATGTGAGCTTGAGCTGATTGACTGCTTTCTTGAGTGATTTATTGAGATAAGATTGAGATAAACTTTTATTGAATGTTTTTTCTGATTGATTTATTCAACTTTCCTTTTTCAACTCCAGATTTGATTTTTTCTTTGTTTATTCTATTTTTCTCTTTTTTCTCAAATTTTAACTATTTTTCTCAAATTAATCCCCTTTTTTATGATTTAATGGTAAAATAATTTATTTAATAAATAAATAGGATAAGAATGATTTAATTGCCAGATAATGTTGGTATTTGGGATTTTGATTGATTTGGTGATTAAATACAACCTAGTGATAAGATCAGGTTGAATTGATGAACTGAATTGCCCTTGGTTAGAACTTTGATGGTTAAAGATTGATTAATTTAGATTAGGACCTTATAGTTTAGAAGACCATTTTTGGGTGATTACATTTGCCCTTCTTTGAAATGATGTGCGAGCAATGCATTAATTCAAAGAAAATATTTTGTTGAAGTGTAGTTTAGTTTGATATGAAGCGATGAAACTATTTCCGAGGAGAGAAAATGACTCTAAGCTTGATTAGACGAAGACTGATTGAAGATTCAAAATATACTAATTTTGAACTTGATGGAACTAGAACCGATGAAGAAAGATCAGAATGCTCAGCTTTATGTGAAGCAATGAGACTGGACATCTATTTGATGACGATGGTGACAAATAACTAATTTGATGTGAAACGACAAAATTGATCAATGCTAGAAAGATTCTTAAATCACAAGATTGGTTTGAACGCTTAACCAACTTGATGAGGTGTGATGAAACTAATTAAAATTAAGAGACTGATTGGGATAATTGAATTGATATGGATCCTAATGAAGCCAATTATCAGATTTAAGAAGACAATATCAGATTGATGTGATTCAATAAAAATTCATATTCCCCTAAAGTTTTGACCATGTTGCAATAGATTATATGTTTGTCCGAGTGACTTGATACGAAGCGATGAAATCACTTTATAAAAAGGATCAAAGGAACCTCAACTTGATATGGATTCTAATGAAGTTGAGGTTCCCCTAGTAATGAGGTCTTGTTTGATTGATGAAGAAGATTTGAAAAATTTCTTGATTTTGAAGATTGATCACCGATTGACTGATGATGTAATGATCATGTCCCCTCGGGAGAAAAATAAAAATATAGTGATTTAAAGCAATTTAAAAAAGATTTGATCTGATTCTGATTGGGTTGTATACATTTAGGAATGCATTTTCTACTTGATTAGGGTCTTGTTGACCAAGTTTAACCATGGTTGACTAAAATTTGAGGACATAGATTGATTGAGAAATGATTAGAAAGAATTCTAAGTTGGTTTTATGTTATCAAGATCGATTGTGCAAGTGGTCAAACTTGTTTGACCAAAAACTTGATTTAAGATTTTGACTAGAAAAGTGATATCAGATTTTAATCTTGATCCCAAAAATGGACTTAGGATCATCAAATTAGGTAGGGGTACAATTTTCATGTTGATTGGAGCAATTTGAAAATTAGGTAAAAACCTTATATAAGGGGATCAAAGGGTCATTTTCAATTCATTTTTACCCTCTCAAGTTTGAAAACTCAAAAACCTTCTCTAAGAGAAAAATGGTGGTCCCAGTGCACAGGCATCAATTCAAGCTTCAGAGACATGAAAAAAGGCCTGGGAACTACCACCACTAGTAAGTGATAGGAAAACCTCCTTGTTGATTTAAATTTCATGCAATTTGATTAGATTTTCATAGATTTTAGCATTTATATGGTCATCCATGCATTTTATTGTATGGGTCACCCATAAATCTTGTACGAAAAACTGCTTCCAAATCTTTTATCGTATAATGTTATTAGATTTGTCATATGGGAAGCACCCTTAACTCATACAGGTCTATTCTTCATAACCCTTTTTGTCATATATATGTTCATCCTAACTCATATTAGTATTTTGTATAGTATGGAAAGTAATCTTTACTCGTACGAGTCTTTTTTCCAGTGTCCTTGACTTTTCTTTGTCGTATGGAAAACAATGAGCATTTTTCCATTTCGTAATGTCAAAATTTTATTTTTGCAATTGTTAATTTTGATTCTTCAACATATTTTTCACCTTAATTTCGATCGTGTACTGATGATTTCTCATTCATTTTGCAGGTGCAACTCATAGATATTGAATTCATATGCACATATCCACCGACTATGAGATTGATTAGAGATCTCACTAATGCTCAAAGAGCACATATTGGAGAGTGTGGTTTTGGTTGGTTGATGCAGATGCCAGACATTCACATTAATCATGGTTTGCTGACAACTTTAGTAGAGAGATTCCATAGTGAGCATAATACCTTTCACCTTCCTAATCGAGAGATCACCATTACTCCAGAGGACATATATAGGATTTTGTGTATTCCTTTTGTGGGTGAGAGAGTCGAGTATGATACAACACCACAACAGGGTATTCAAGATCTAAGACTTATTTTCCAGGATGATACCATTCTTAATCATTCCATTACTTGAGATGAAATAATGAGGAGATATTATAATCAATTTCCTCTTGAATGTGTTCTTTCTTAGTTTATTGGATTCTTTGTTATGCCAGATAGAGGAAAATAAGGATTTATCTGTAGATGGTGTCACGTGTTAGAGAGACTTATGGCAAAGCTAGAAAAGTATGGTTGGGGTTCATGCCTTCTCACACATATGTATCGTGAGATGCATGAGATAGTCTATCAGGATGCAGAGGGCATGGAAACTAGGATACTTGTCATTTAGATATGGATTTGTGAGCACATCCATATTAGTAGGTCAATTATTGATGATTCTTGATAGGAGGGATAACCTTTTGTATATAGATATGTCAGATTTTTGACACATCCCTAATTGGGGAAAACTGGGTACTAGAGATGGAAGATAGATGATCTGATTGCAGTGGTCTGGAGACCATATAGAGGGATAGAGGCTAGGGGATATTGGAGGTCACAGAGGAGAGACATGTTCATTACCCATCCATTTATTGGTAGGAATTCCTCCATTCTCAAGAGATTTGTTGTTACATGAGTTTTGAGACAGTATGGGTGACATAAGAGTGTCTCACAAGAGTTCACAACCTATGCCTGATTTGTGGATGAGGAGAGACTTGTTTGGGCTCTTAGATTGTCATGCCCTCTTTCCCTACAAGAGATTATGTAGCTGCAATAGGTGCATTGGGATTATGTGGAGGATATTTCAAATGTTGGGGCGACTCGAGAGTATAGGGATCATTTTGCAAGACACCCATTCCCTAGATTTACAGATCCTACTGAGAGAGCTCTGAGGATTGATGAGGAGGATGATGCCCCTAGCTAAGATTGGGGTAGGATGAGGAGAGTTTAGTGAGATACTACCCCTAGGAAAGGAGTAGGAGACCCCAATGTGAGTTCTAGTAGGGCACCTGTGACGGGGCAGCAGTGGAGGCGAGGTGAGGGAGGGACACTGGGTTTAGTCATAGGTGATGCTGAGATGGGAGAGGCACCCCAGGCCCCAAATTTTGATAATGCAGCTTGATAGGTTTTGCAGAAGAGAGATAAAAAGGTTGGTGCTGGTGAGGAGGAGGGTCCAAGGGAGCAGACAATGAAGGATTTGATCCGCTCTCTCAGATCAAGGGTGAAATCACTATAGAAAAAACTAGCATTCACTTAGTCTTAGATAGTTAAGAGAGACCGCATGATTCCGAATTTGACAAGAGAGCATGATAGCCTTTAGCTTGAGGTTATACACCAGTCAAGCAGAGTGGCTTATTATGTCACAACATACAGTGCGAAGGTACCATTGGATCTACATTTGGCACCCTTCTCTCAGTATATAGCTAGATTAGAGGGAGCCAGACCACCTAGACATGATGAAATACCACAACCTCCTCTAGCTACAACTAATGAGGGAGAGGTAGAGAGTTACGAGATAGATTAGATATACCATTTTTTATTCTCTCCAGATATTGTACCTCATTTGACATTGATTTTGATGATATATATGAGACACATGATTCGATCTCATTGTATTTTGTTCATTCACATAGTTGATAGTGATATGAGATGTTCATGATTTTATTCATTCTATATGATGTCTTATGTCGATGTATGCACTTTTCTTTTCCATACGAATGTATACATTTCTCATTATCATGAATATGGATATGCTTTATTTTTCTGTATGCAAATGGATGATCTTATGTATGAGTATAATGATGCTTATGCAAATACAAATATGAATTTCATGTTTGATTTCACTTTAAATTCTCTAATATGGATGCAATGAATATGCAATGGATTTATGGATCTATATGATATGCTCATGTATGTTTCTAACATCCCATGCATAAAGTGTTATGTCAATATATAGGTACTCGATCGTGTCTATGATGAAGATGCGTAGTTGACCACTTGCAAAGAGATGATGATCACTTCAAATTTAAGTTTCACGCCCTCATTAGATATATACAATTCAAAGAGAAATTTTATCATGCCATAAATACTTGAAATGAAAAACCTAACATGAATGCAACCTAGGACTTAGTCACTAGTTTTAAGATGCTATTTTTCATCATTGAGCCTTTGGGACACAGAATGTCGATACAACCCTCACTGGTGAGGCAACCACGAGGATAAAAATATGACATTGATTGGATTGAATGTCGAAGATAGACATAAGAACCAAGGCATAAAGTGTGAAGATGACTTGAATGTCACATCCTTTTGATATTGCAAGTGAACATAAGCACCAGAGCATAAAGTGCCAAGATGACCTGAATGTTTCTTGCATGCAAATACACCAGACAAAATAAAGATCCTTCTTTTCCTATGAAATAGTGATTTTTTTTTTTGCAATGATCCTTTTATCATTCATAACCTAGGAAAAATTTAGCATGTATACTTTTAGTAACCCGTATGTTTACATCCTAGGGTAAATATTTAGATTGCATAGTAATAAGAAGTTACTCAAAATAGACAAGGAGATAATTCCAACCTCACTGTAGTGTATAAATAAACAGAGTCAAGGTATGTGTAGAATTTTCACCTTGATGTGAAGACACTTATCAAAGACACCCAATTTATTTCATGTTTCATACCTAAAAGCATAAAACAAAGTAAAGTGTTATGCCCCCAGTCCTTTCTTCTCTAGTCAAGATATACATCTTTGAGTCGTTCAGGGAGAATAAGAAGAAAATCCAATTGAAAAGAGAACATACAAAGAAAATTTCATCATAGCTCAAGCAATTTTAGTTATTTTTTTTGTTTCATGAATATGATTGTCTGCATGTTCTTGTGTGTTGTTTAGATTTCAGTGGAAAAACCTTGCAGTGGTTAGGAGATAGGAAACTGACTTAGATTGGAAAACCAGGTGTAACCGACACAATGATGACTTGGTGAAAACTTCAAGGACATTGAGATTGAATAGTTTGATTTTCCTAAGATTGTAATGTTGATCGGTTTTAAGCCATGAATATTCTAGGAAGAACCAAGGTATCACAAAAGCGACTGAAAGATATGTACAAACTAAAACAAAAGCCTATGAAGGTGGGAAATTACAAGAATTACGTTGATAGATGGAGCACTAAATTATAAGAGGCACCTATTTACCAGGTTTTCACCTACTTGGCAGAGATTCTGATTTTGCTACCAAGGCTCCTGTTTGCCAGGTTTTCACCAAGGCACTTTTTCTTGTTTTTCAATTTTTTTTTTAAATTTGTTTTGTAATTTTGATCTTTTGAATTTTTTGTTATTATCAATGCGCCTATCACTAGGTTTTCACCAGGATAATAATTTTTTTACGACATTTACTAACTTTTATGTTTTTTTACAACATTTGGAGTTGTAGATGTTGTTGGATTAAAGAATGCTAACTGTAGAATTAGTTCAAATGGATGGTGTTGATAGGTTCATTGAGCTATTCTCCTTCTATCATTGAGAGTTGATAAGATCTAGAGCCAAAGACTCCAGTAATGATGTAAGGACCCAACCAGTTGGGTTCAAACTTTCCTTTTTGTTCCCGATGTTGATGATTCCTAGGATTCTCGCTTAAAACAAGGTCACCAACGTGAAATTATCTGTGTCAAAATTTATTTTTGTAGCCTCTAGACATTCTCTTTTGGTAAACCCCAAAGGTGATTGTAAAGTAAAAAAATGATGTTTATGGACTAAGAGTGTTTTGATACTCAAATAATGTATCACCTTACATTTAATGTTTAGAGTGGAGGGATAAATAAGATATTCCCTTTTATTCTCAAATGCACAAAGGACGGATCCAAATTGATCAACCCAAAAAGGATCAATGCATAAATGAATCAATCTATTGGAAATAAGAATAAAGAAGGAGATCCTAGGTTTCCCTCTTAAAAATGTATTTTGAAATGAATGTAAATGTGTGATAGATTTAGAATGATTAAGGATTTGAATTGAAATAGATAGGAGAAATGCACTAACCTTGAAACATTGCAGATCAAAGAATGCTATTTTCTGGGGTCTGTACTATGTTTCTAGAAAATTTGAAGTATGATCCGGAACCGGAATGCAGAGACGAAAAAAACCAAAAAATATTTTTTTGATCCGACACCATCTTATGAAAATGGTAGACCTTGACCCACAAATGTCACCCCTGACCCAATAATCTCGACCTTGACTTGCACAGGTCCAACATAAAATCTGTTCGCGGATCCTGATAGTTCACTGAAAAGGGTATCCAGATCTGAGTTCAAATCTACATTCCTAAACCTCTACCTAGAATAAAAAGAGGTTTGTTTGTGGGGGGGGTTTGCCTTAGTCAAACCCCGATTCAGGAATCAACCTTGAAATCAATAAATTATAGAATGCTATCAAGTAGTAGAATTGAATCTAATAATGAAGCTATGATATTCAATAGATATGCCAATGTAATTCAAATGTAAGCAAGTATGTAAATATGAAAGCTTGGACTCAATAGAAACCATAAAAATCCGTGATTGTATGCTTGGAATCCACATTGAAGAGAATGAATGAGTGTTTTAGGATGCACAAATGATCTTGAAGGAAGATCACACCACCATGATGGCTAGATCTAGGGTTTGAATGATGAATCTTGAATGTTTGAACCTAATCCCTTCAAAGGCTTGAAAGCTTGAATCCTTGATCTTCAATGGAGGACTT
>MU223082.1:3726212-3747875 GCA_018584345.1 Thuja plicata | reverse complement strand
TAAACAGGCACAGAAGCAGGAGATGATGCAGAAATGAGGGGATAGTATGATGGTGGTCAAAAAAATCCTCTAAGGAGGGCTAAACATTCTTATCATGGAAGTTCTTCTATTTTAAGATGATACATTAAGCCCCCACTTTAGCGGAAGTATGGAAATCGAACATGCTTTCGGTAAAGTTAGAAGAAAGACTGTGGTGGATTGCAACAAGGTATAACATCACTAGGTCAAGGACATGAGCCCCTAGACCAAGGTTTCTAACTCAACATAAATGCATAAAGATATGAAAAATAAAGAGCAATCAATCATAGAAACATACATGACTACATAGGCAAGACAAGAACAACACTATAGATAACATAGCTTCATGATCTAATCCTACTAGCATGAAAGAAAAAGAGAGAGAAGGAAAAGTGATTACCTCGCCTAGTAAGATGCCCACCTTACTATGAATCACCAAGGAGGGAGAGCCCAATAGGTTGTCCCATAAAATGTGCTTGTAATTGTAATGCGTCTTCTAACGGCTTTTGAAAATATCCATAGATCCACATTCTTGTATCACTATGAATATAAAATGTGTGTCTTTTCAATATTTAGCAACTTATGTGCGTTACCTTCCAAGGATTTAGTAGATTGAAAATTGTAAAAGGGTGCATATCTCTTCAGGATTTAGCAACTTATGCGCGTTACCTTCCAAGGATTTAGCAAAAATAAAAGTAAAAATGCATGTCCCTTCAGGATTTAGCAACGTATGTGCGTTACCTTCTGAGGATTTAGCATAAAATAAAAGTAAAAATGCGTGTCCCTTCAGGATTTAGCAACCTATGTGTGTTACCTTTCGAGGATTTAGCATGCTGCAAAATGTAAACTAATGTAAACTATAGTACAAGGGAGGCCCTATATATGTCGGCCTCCTTATCATGACTACCCACTAGGCAGGATAAGGAAGAGAAAAGAGGATGCCTACTTCACAAGGTAAGGAGATATCCAGCTTAACAATGCATACCATATTCTTAGCAAAGAGTCTTGACCCTTACATCCAAGATCATAGATAATCGTGAAATGGATATGTCACTTATGGAAAAAGGAACCTAAAAAAGGGAAGAGATCTCATCAACAAGACCCTCACCATAAAGGAGTGCTTAGGATAAAATCCCATCTTCTAAAGAAAAGAGGGACCAAAGATTCAAACATCAAGCCCCCTTTAATCAAGAGGAAGAGGAATCTTTGGATGAAGGAATCAAACTCTAACCCAAAGCAAGAGAAAGAGTTTATCAAAAGCATAATTTGCAAAATAAAGAAGAGGTGATGAAATAGGACAATCACCTCTCATTTAAGAGGGTATCCATAGTAAAAAACATACATCTTTATAAGGAAATAATGTTATATGATAAAAAAAATTCCACTAAGCTAAGGAAAGTAGATCCTTAGATAGAGGAAGAAGGAAAATACCTAGCCCCCCAAGGGTGAAAGCAAGGGATATATCAAATTATATTAAGAGATTTTGTTGTAAAAAAAAAAAGAGATATCATGCAAGAGGTGAGAAAGTAACCCTTGTGAGGGATAGCACATTATTTAGTTTCAAAGGTGAGAGATTTATCAACCATGGAAACCCAATGTCAAACAACGAAATAGGTTATAATCAAAGACATAGAGCCTTAATGCAAACCAAGATTTTCATGTATGATTGGATATCACATAATAGATAGATATTTCTTAACCAAGGGAAAGTGGATCCCAGAAAGATAGAAAAGAAGGAAATGACATCCTTTCCCCCTCAAGTGTGAGAACAAGGATGAAAGGGGACCTATTATATCGCTCACAATACTATGCAAGACAAAAAGAAAGAATCTTCAAGAATCTATGAAATCTATGATAGAAACAAAAAGAAAGAATCTTCAAGTATAGACTATGTTTCTTTTTGTGTTTAGGTCTAGTAATTATCTTAGCATGAAGGAGCTTAGGCAGTTTAACCTCTTGGTCAAATTCCTTCATAGGGTCATCATGTTTTGAAATATTATTTGATATGTTGGTAACATTGCTATGTTGTTGATGATTAAATCCCAATCGATAAGAAGGCTCATGCCCCTCATTCTGTAAGGGCATTTGAATTCCCAGTTTATGCTTAGCACATCCTTGAGTATGGAATCCTTGTTTAACTAGTAAATGATAACCAAGACCATAACAATAAGCCATATCAAAAGGAGTTAATGGAACCTCGATAGTCACTATGTCATCATTAGTATGTTCGATAGATTCACAAGAAGGAAAAATAAAGGAATATATCCTAGGAGAAGATGGGGTAGGAGCTTGATTCTCCATAGGATCATCACTAAGAGAGAGATCATTAAGGGAATTCATAGCATTCCCCGCTAATGTCTCATTACTAGAAGGAATCCCAATTAGAGGTAATGTATCAATAATGTTCTCTTCTTTCTCTAAAATGTCCACATAAGGGGAGTGTGTTTTAGAAAAAAGAGTCATCATCATGTATGAATATGTCATCCATTAATAAATCACCCTCTTGTATCAAAGTATCTTCACAAGAAGGGGATAAATCAATGTCTTTATCCCAAAAAGTAGAATCATCCCTAATGGCTTCATGAGGAAGAGAGTAATCAACATCCAAATCCAAAGGTTCATCCCAAATAGGAGGATTATGCTCCCTATCAATAAATCACATTGTAGGATCACCTAAAGCTTGATCCCTAAAGGCGGAAGAATTATATTCTAAAGTAGGCTCATAGAAAAGACATATATTAGGAGAAGAAGTAACATCTACCCTTAACTCACTTCTATGGTAAAGGTCAATTGAAGAGATTATAGAGGAGGATAAAATAGGAATAGGATCAATGCAGATCTTATTTGAACAAACTTCATCCTCACTTCCATGTACCTCATTAGGGGATCTATGCTCTTTAGCAACAAAAGCCTCATCAAAGTATTCAAAACAAAAATCATACATGTTGAACACAATGAAAAATGTAAATGTTTTTGTATTTTTAAAGAAATTTTGTGATTTTTATGTATTTTGAAATATAAATGCAAGATCATAAAACAAAACCTACTTCTATATGCATGAAAGATCTAATATGAAATGCAAATCTAACACCAAAAAGAAAGAGTTGTCTATCACGGGTTCACCAAAATGTAAAGTAAAAAAATGATGTTGATGGAATACGAGTGTTTTGATACTCAAATCACTTATCACCTTACATTTAATGTTTAGAGTGGAGGGATAAATAAGATATTCCCTTTTATTCTCAAATTCACAAAGGAAAGATCCAAATTGGTCAACCCAAAAAGGATCAATGCATAAATGAATCAATATATTGGAAATAAGACTAAAGAAGGAGATCCTAGGTTTCCCTCTTAAAAATGTGTTTTGAAATGAATGTAAATGTGTGATAGATTTAGAATGATTAAGGATTTGAATTGAAATAGATAGGATAAATTCACTAACCTTGAAATATGGTAGATCAAAGAATACTATTTTTTGGGGCCTGTACTCTATTTTTGGAAAATCTGAAGTATGATCCAGAACCGGAACGCAGAGACAAACAAAACCCAACAATCTTTTTCCGATCCGACACCTTCTTATGAAAAAGGTCAATCTTGACCCACAAATGTCACCCCTGACCCAATAATCTTGACCCTGACCTACATAGGTTTGACAGAAAATCTATTTGCGGATCCTGATAGTTCGCTGAAAAGGGTATCTAGATCTGAGTTCAAATATGTAGTCCTGAACCTGTACCTACAAGAAAAAGAGGTTTGTTTGTTTGGGGGGGGGGAGGGGTTTGCCTTAGTCAAACCCCAATTTAGGAATCAACCTTGAAATTAATAAAGTATAGAATGCTAGCAAGTAGTAGAATTGAATCTAATAATGAAGCTATGATATTCAATATATATGCCAATATAATTCAAATGTAAGAAAGTATGTAAATATGAAAGCTTGGGGTCAATAGAAACCATAAAAATCCATGATTGTATGCTTGGAATCCACCTTGAAGAGAGTGAATGAGTGTTTGAGGATGCACAAAGGATCTTGAAGGAAGATCACACCACCATGATAGCTAGATCTAGGGTTTGAATGATGAATCTTGAATGTTTGAACCTAATCCCTTCAAAGGCTTGAAAGCCTGAATCCTTGATCTTCAATGGAGGAATTGAATGATTGAGAGGAATAATTAGACACCTTGAAATCTTGGAAACATGTAGAACAATGGATGCTTTAACCTTTTTCTTCTTGACAAAGTCTTGGTTAGAGCTTTTTTCACTTAGAAGACTTCTTATTGCTCAAAATTGCTTAGAGAAAATGGGAGGAGAAAACTTCCTTTTATATGAAACTAGGGCACAATATTATAAGGAGGTCAACATAGGAGAATTAAATTCAAATTATACCCATGCCCCTAGAAGGGGACCTATATTAAATACAATTTAGGATTTGTCACTTCGGAACCCAAAACAACCGACCTGGAAGCGAGAAAAATGAATTTTTGATGACCTCCGAAAGCCGACAAGCTTCCAATTTTGAAAGGGGGACCCAAGTCAAGGTTGAGGTCAACCCTAACCTAGGTCAAGGTCAAGGTTGACCTTGACCTAGGAGGTCAGAACCCCTGGAAAAAGTGCCAGGTGGGATAGAAGGTGCCCGGAGAGGCCCAATCAGGGTCCTATACAAGCACAAAAGTAGGAGATGATGCAAAAATGAGGGGACAGTATGATGGTGGTTAAAAAAATCCCCTAAGGAGGGCTAAACGTTTTTTTCATGGAAGTGATTCCATTTTAATATGATACAGTGATCAACTGCTAGTTGTTGACGTTCATCCAACAACTTGAGTTCTTGCAATCTAGATATTCTGTAGTCTTCATTTGTTACAAGACCCTGCAAAAGAATTCTTACAGACAGAATTTCAACTTCAATTAGTAATACTACTTCTGCCCCATATACCAAAGAAAAAGGTGTAGCTCCAGTAGGTGTTCTAGTACTTATCTGTAAGCCCATAGAATTGGATTAAGCTGAAGATGCCAATCCTTTCCTGATTTTTTTACCATTCTATGCAAGATATTAAGTAGGGTTTTGTTTGAGTCTTTAACCTGTCCATTACCTTGAGGGTAGTAAATAGAAGACCAATGTTTTTTTTATTCTAAACTTGTCACAGAGCTCATCCTTATCCTTGTTTTTGAACTGCCCTCCATTTTTAGTCACAATTGAGGAGGGGATCTCGTAACTGTAGATAATGTAGTTGAGGATAAACATAGCCACTTTTTTCTGTTTGCTTTGATGAGTGGAACTTCCTTGACCCACTTTGTAAAGTACTCAGTGGTCATGATGATAAACTTATGACCATTGGATGAAGAAGGATATAATTGACCGATGATATCAAATGACCACTGTTGAAAGGGCCAATGAGTGATAAATGGTATGATTTCCCTTACTAGATCATGTATAAGATTACCATATAGCTGACATTTCTTATAGGTCTTAGCAAATTTTATAGCTTGTTTCTCCATTTTTGGCCAATAGTAGCCGACCCTTAGTAGTTTCCAGGATAGAGTTAGACCATTAGAGTGAGATCAACAAATGCATTCATGGACTTTGACTAATGCACATTGAGAGTCTTCACATGCTAAACACCTAATCCATGTACCATATAAACCTCTCCTATATAGGTCATTATCTATGATGACATACCATGAGGCATTGTGAATCAAGTATCATTTCTCATTTTGAGTATGGTTTTTTGCAATAATTTGGTCATGTAGGTATGAGTAGACATGACTATATCAAGATGAGTCATGTCCAATGACAGAATAGACCATCTAGAAGTTAGGTGGGTTGAAGGAAGGATAGGGTAATGCTTCCACCAGGAACTCATAGTGGAACTCATTTTCTGTAGCTGTAACATTGATGCAGGTGCAACTATAGCATCAAATGCCTTATTTTTTCTGATCTCGATATCTGCTAAAATGTGATGAAGAAAAATTATTTCTTAAGATCATCAACCATTCTTTTATAGGGCATCAATTTTTCATCCTTATTTTGATATACATCATTAATCTGGTTGATTATAAGTTGAGATTCACCATAAATATGTAACTCAACAACCTTCCATTCAATATCCATTTTCATTCCATTCACCAAGGCTTCATATTTTGTAATATTATTAGTACAGGGAAAGAGGATCTTGTATGCCTTTGGGAGTGAATATTTCTGAGGGGTTATAAAGAGAACTCTAGCACCAGAGCCTGTTTGAGTGAAATATCCATCAAAGAACATTTTCCAAGACTGTTGTGTAAGATGCATGATAGATTCATCTGAAAATTCAATGCTCAGAGGTTGATCATCTTGAAGAGGAGCATAAGCCAGTTGATTAGCAATTGATTATCCTTTTATATCTTTTCATTTTACATACTCAATGTCAAATTCACTAAGTATCATAACCCATTTAGCCAACCTACCTATTAGTCTTTCTTTACTTAGAATCTATACTTCAATGGATCAATCTTATCAACCAATTTGATAGAGTGTGCAAGCATATAGTGTCTTAGTTTTTTTGAAGCAAAGACCTTAAATAAGCAAGATTTCTCAATAGTGTAGTTCATATCATATGAAATCAATGTCCTACTGATGTAATAGATATCTCATTCTCTTTTTTTCTCATCATGTTGAGCTAGGAGTGCCCCCAGCAATGTACTTGTAGCCGATATGTAAAGAATTAATGGATTTCCTTGAATATGAGACATCAAAGTAGGTGGATTTGAGAGATATTCCTTTATCTATTTGAGGTTATTATCACATTCTTCATCCCATTTGTAGGTTACTCCTTTGTGTAATGCCTTTGTGAATGGTTGAGCTTTATCCACCAACTAAGAGATAAACTGTCTGATTGATTGTAATCTTCCTTGTGGAGTTTTCATTTGAATTATGTTCTTTGGGGGTTGCATTTCCATGATAGCCTTTACTTTTGCTGGATCAACTTCAATACATTTAGCTCAAACAATATAACCTATAATTTTTCCATATGTACCACCTAAATGCACACTTCTTAGGATTTAATCTAAGTTTGTACCATTCCATTCTCTCTAGGATTAGATCAAGTTCTTCTAGATGTGTTGATCTTTTCATAGATTTTACCAAGGTGTGATCTACATAATATTTCATGTTTTTATGCATCATGTCGTGAAAGATTATAGTCACAACTCTCTGATATGTAACACCTGCATTATTTAGGCCAAAGACCATGACATTCTAGCAGAATGTTCCCCAAAAACATGTAAACACTATTTTCTCTTGATCTTTAGGTACAATTTTGATCTGAATATAGATAGAAAAACCATCCATAAGAGAGTACACTTTGTATCCAACTATCATGTCCATTATCATGTCAATATTAGGGAGTGGGGAATCATCTTGAGGACATTCTTTCTTCAAGTCTCAGAAATCTGTGCATACACAGATTGATTTGTTTGGTTTAGAAACAAGTGCAATGTTTGATATACATTCAACATAGTCAATAGATTAGATGAATCCTGCTTTAAGTAACTTTTCCAGCTCATCTTTAATAAGTAATGAAACATGAGGATTCATTTTGAAGTGTTCTTTACATGTTTTACTCTAGGAGCAATAGAAATATGATGTGTCATAAGATCAGGATTACATCTTTTCTTTTTACTATTTTTGGTTTTTATACCGCCACAATGTGGTTTTCACCACCATAACGCTTGTTTCTTTTCATTTTATTTTTCAAACTAAGATACTTGATATTTTCTTCTGTTATGTTCACGCTAGGTTCTCTAATGGAAGAGGTCATAGGTTCAACAACATTAAGATAGCAGGCCAAGTCGTAGTCATTGGGAAAAGTGGGAATATCTGTTGATTGGTCTTCCATAGCCCAATCAATAAGCTCAGGATGCATGAGGGATAAAGATTCAGTAGGCTCAATGGAATTCATGATATTCTCATCATAAACTTGGACCATCAAGTTTAGTTCTAAAATATCACCTTGCACAAGCATGTTTAGACCATTAAGAGTCATAACATCATTATCAAAGTTCATGTTAGCATTTCAAAAACCTAACTTGTTAGACCTACCTCTAGACCCTTCACCTGCCTTGAAATAAGTTACATACCGATGCACAACATCTATGTCCTTGTCATTAGTTTCTTTGGATAGAGAATCACATTCATATTCATTGAAATTTTTAACCTTATCAGACATATCTAGGTCATGAATGAAGTCAACTAACTACCTCTAGTTAGTATGTATCTCTTCTTCCACCTCCTTAGACTCACAAAGAATGTCATTGGTCCTTATCAAAAAAACTTTTATAGTCAGGTTAGCTTCCTCTGCATTAGGTTTTTCTTGTGAAGTAGAAGCTTGTGCTTGAATTAAATTGATATATAGTTCATTATCAGACTCTTGTTCAACTATATTCATTGGTGGATTCTATCCTCTATCATTTTCAAGGAGACTTAAGACACCATGAGGGATAGTATAAGGAAAGACATCTTCTTCTTCATAGTTATCCTTATCAAAGATATGTGTACTCTTATCTTTTATAGGATGAAAGTTATTTGTTTTGAAACCTAAACCACTTTTATCCTTAGTGTCTCTATATTCTACATGAATTGGTTCAGTTAGATCATTCTGATTCATCCCAACATGACCTTTTCCTTTATATCCCATGTATTTCATTAGCTCATATCCTTTACCATATGTTCTAGGAGAAATCTCATAGTTTTTTACTTCTCTATCTTCATCTTCTCCTCTAAAAAGCCATGAAAGAACAACTTTCTCTTCATTTTCATTAGCAAGGGAAACAGTTGACTGAACAAAGTACCATCATGTATGACCTTTTCTTGTGATTTTGATGGTTTCATAGTGTTATAAGGTTTTCTATAATATCATAGTGGGGTAGGAAGAGATGTCAATGAAAGAACATGTTCTATCTTATACCCTCCCATTCCAGTATCTGTTATGTTGAGATTCTTCTCAAAGTCTTTCATTATAGTCTTACAGCTTTCAACTATTTCTTCTTTAGTAGCTTCCCTGTTACAAGGAATAAGGGTGTCAAAGGACTATCTTAATGCATTGCAGGAATAGCTAGTATGTGCAAGAATACTAACTTTGATACAGAGTCCTGGTGATCCCATACATCTCCTTCACATTGGGTTGATCTCTCCTTGATCAAATATTACTTCAAAATAATAATGCCTAAATCTTGGGACTGACTGTCATCACTAGTTACAAAAACTACCATCCTTAAGTATGATTCCAACTTCATTAGATCTCCAATCAAATTATGTGGATGATTCATTACATTTTCCTCTTCCACAACAAACAACTTTCATTGAATACAAACCATCAAATGATGTTCATTTGACCAAACATATACAATACTGTCCAAACAAAAAATTTATTGGTTTTATTTTTCTAGGCCGCACTCTTTTGTCGGTAACTTTTCAACCTATCAACATTTATCCAATCTCTCCGGTGAGATTCTAAAAAACTTACTTCCTCACAATATATCAAAAGCTAAGGAAAATCCAATGGCTATATTGCAAGAAATTGCCCCCATATAGAGACTGTAATTTCTATGACAATGATTCATTCCCCTTCAACAAACCTCTATCCTTCTCCATTCAAAACACGTGCCGCCTGCAATATGGTTCTCTTTCAAAATTGGTGGATTATAATACATTATTTCACCCCTTATACCACAAAACTTTTGGCTTAAACAATGTAAGCCCAAAGATATTTTACATTTTTATTTATCGTTGTATATTCTAAAACCGAGGGTTCATAGTTTTTACACAAATTCTAATATCTCTGCTAATACTGAATGAAAGTGATTGAAATAAAAACCAAACGAATGTTTCTTCAATATTTCATCAAATCAAATGTGGGTTTCACAAAATGGTTACCATTTTGATAATGATAAAATGTTGGAAAGTTTATTATATTGCTGATCAAAATAGAGATTATGCAGAAAATACTATTTTTATTGATCACCAACTTATGACATCGACCCCCATGCCTCCTCATCAATATTTTCAACATATATAGACTTGTTCCCAACTATGGAAACCAACTCAAACTTCTTAACCATCCTCAAACTACCAACTCTAATCAGTTTTGGTCCCTAATCCCATGTTGTCAACTTTGACAACAAGTTATCAACCTTGACAACTTATATTATTTTTTCATCCTATATTTGTATATTTCTTAATTACATTCAAATATTATTTTATAGACCTTACAAATATGAATTTAACCCAAATCCTTCACTTGTCCCATTTAACCCTTGCATTATCCCTTTTAGGCCACATTAGCCTGTATTGGCACTTTTGATTACATTGACTCAAATGAACTTTAATGGCACTATTGGCCATGTTTACATCACAAAAATGACCTTATAGGTCCTTTACCCTTCACAGGCCATCCATGTGACCCCTTTCATGTCTTTAGGAGGTTCCTTGCACCATACTCCCAAGGATCAAAACAATCCAAGTCCCTTGGATTGGTGAGTTTCTTTCTTTTCCTCCAATCTTTAGGCACTGCTAGTTGAGGACCTACAACAAAAATGGATCCTTTGTCCTTTGGATTCATGCACCTGTATCCAAACATCTTACACCCATGCCAAGAACTCAATTCACCATCACTTATGTTTGCAACATGATCATTCATATGGTCAACAATATAAAACCCCTGCAAACCTGTCACAAAAGGGTTATAAACAAGAAATATCAAATCTTTCACATTCAACAAAACATATGTTTGGTGCACCACTTCCTCATCCATTAGTTTCAACACTCCATCTTCTTTCTCACACACTCCTTGTAAGATCTCAATAATTAGAGAAAATCCAGTCACTAAGGTCTTCTCATGACCATTTGCTGCTACAGCTTCATGCCTCTGTCCTAGGCATTCTTCCACTACACCACCCTTGCTTTACCATTCCTCCACTATGACATCTAATTTATTCCAGAAATCCATCTCTCCTTCAAGTCTTTGAACACTTTTATTCCTTCTACCTTTAGTAACTTGCATTGTCTCCTCACAACCAACTCCTTGATCCCTCTTAGTGGGGTCTCCTTGGAGTAGTTTCATCTCTGTAATAAGCCCAAACTATCTTCTTCCCAACCTTCTTATACCAACTTGTGTCTTCCCTCTTCAACTCCATCCTCAAGAGCTTTAAATATTCACTCTCTAAGGTCCCTTTCTTCCTTGATACCTCTTTCAAATCATCTTCCCAATTCCATTCTCTTGGGCATGCAAACACTTCATCTATGGCTACTTTCATAGCCATGTCCTCTCTGTTCTCAAAAGTAACCTTCAATAAACATCTAACTATCCCAACTTGGATGCCTTCATCCATACATCCAACACCTCCATCAGCAACCCTTGCAACTTGTTCCTCATCATCAGCAACAACAACCTCTAAAAACTCTCTTCCATCTTCCAGGATGTTCAATTGCCCCTCCTACTTCTCAACTTACTGTTCTACTTGGCATCACCCCATATGGTCTTCAACTAATTGTTCAATGCTTCCATCATAATTCTTACCAACCCACTCTTCTATCCTTTTATCATATGCCTTCCCTTTACTCTTCAAGAATCTATTCCACTCAAAAATACCAACATTGCTTGTCACTTTTGAAGACACCTCTTCTTCTTCCAAGGGCTTCAACTCAACTCTTCTTCCTCTATCCAAGAATGTGTAAGTGTTATTTTACCCATCATGTAGGGTATGTTTCTCCATCTTCCATGCTCTCCCAAGGATCAAATGACAATCCACTATTGGAATGATATCACACCATAGGATTTCCTTATATGGCCCAATGCTGAAATGTACTTGTGCTTGCTCTGTCACCTCAACTTGGTCTTCCACATTTATCCCATGTGCCCTATATGGTCTCTCATGTATTATCCTTGGAAAATTCAACTTCTTGACCATCTCAATGGAAACAAAATTTGAAAAAACACCATTTGAAACTATAACTTTACAAACTTTGTTCTTGCAATTACAATATGTCTTGAATATGCATCGCTCCACAATGTACCTTTCATCCAAATCTACATTCATGATCACCATCTCTGCTATATCGCTCTGATGTCAGAAAAAAATTTCTCCACACTTCATCTTCAATCTAGGATTCATTCAACTTAGAATCACCACCTTGGAACACTCTTAAAGGATAATTCAACCCTAAGGGTTGAACAAAGGACTATAGGTCTACAAAATATTAGATTGTCTCCTCCAAACCCCTCTCCCAAAGGAATCTTCTAGGATATGATACCACTTGATACAAAGTCCTGGTGATCCTATACATCTCCTTCACATTGGGTTGATCTCTCCTTGATCAAATATTACCTCAAAAGAATAATGCCTAAATCTTGGGACTGACTGTCATCACTAGTTGAAAAACTACCATCCTTAAGTATGATGCCAACTTCATTAGAGCTCCAATCCAATTATGTGGATCATTCATTAAATTTTCATCTTCCACAATAAACAACTTTCATTGAATACAAACCATCAAATGATGTTCATTTGATCGAACATATACAATACTATCCAAACAAGAAAATTACTGGGTTTTCTTTTCTACTGTGTTGTCGGTAACTTTTGAACCTGTCAACATTTAGCCAATCATTCCAATGAGATTCTAAAAAACTTAATTCCTCATTAAATATCCAAAACTAAGGAAAATCCAACGACTACATTGTGAGAAATTGCCCCCACACAGAGACTGTAATTTCTATGATAGTGTTTCATTCCACTTCAACAAACCTCTATCCTTCTCCATTCAAAACATGTGTCACCTGCAATATGGTTCTCTTTCAAAATTTGTGGATTATAATACATTATTTCACCCCTTGTACCACCAAATCTTTGGCTTAAACAACGTAAGCCCAAAGATATTTTACATTTTTATTGATCTCTGTATATTCCAAAACTGAGGGTTCATAGATTTTACACAAATTCAAATATCTCTACTAATACTAAATGAAAGTGATTGAAATAAAAACCAAATGAATGTTTCTTCAAGATCTCATCAAATCAAATGTGGGGTTCACAAAATGGTTACCATTCTGCTAATGATAAAATGCTGGAAAGTTGACTATATTGCTGATCAGAATAGAGATTATGTAGAAAACACTATTTTTATTGGTCACCAACTTATGACATCGACCCTATGCCTCCTCATCAGGATTTTCAACACATATAGACTTGTTCCCAACTGTGGGAACCGACTCAAACTACTTAACCATCCTCAAACTACTAACTCTAATATGTTTTGTTCCCTAATCCCATGTTGTCAACTTATATTATTTTTTCATCCTATATTTGTATATTTCCCAATTACATTCAAATAGTCTTTTATATACCTTAAAAATAGGAATTTAACCCAAATCCTTGACCTATCCCATTTAACCCTTACATTATCCCTTTTAGGCCACATTTTCCTGTATTGGCTATTTTGATTACATTGAATCAAATGAACTTTAATGGCACTATTGGCCATGTTTACATCACAAAAATGACCTTATAGGTCCTTTATCCTTCATAGGCCATCCATGTGTCCTCTTTCATGTCTTTAGGATGTGCCCTACACCAAAATTGAACTCCATTGTAAGGGAACTTTACACATTGGTGGTATGTGGATGGTGCAACACGCATCTCATGAATCCACGGTCTTCCCAGCAAAATATTGTAGGCTAAAGGAAGATCAAGCACTTGACATATTACATCTCATTCCACAGGTCCTACCGTAATTGAAAGCACCACTAGACCCTTAAAGGATCACTCTTATTCATGATATGCTTTAATTTTTATCTTCTTTCTAGGATCAATAGCATGCTCAAAATATCCTAGTTGTTTGATCAAATTTTAAGTACAAATATTTATATCAATGTCTCCATCTATCAAAACATGCTTAACCTGGTGTTTATGGATCATGACTTCAATATGCAATGGCTAGTTGTGTGGATGGTTTAGAGAATTATCACCTTCTTTAGATAATGAAAGGTAGTGAGGTGATGTCAGATGACCTACCAGAGATTGAAATCGATCTAATTCTAATTCTTTTGGCACATTTGTAGCTATCAGAGTTTTATCCAAGATCTCTCTGTGAGCAGGAGATATCTTCAGTAGTTTAAAGATAGAAATTTGAGCATTAGTTCGTTGTAGTTTCTCAACAACACTATACCAAGTAGAGGATGATGAAACCAAATTTTTAGATGTAGATGGTTTAGAAGTAGTTGCAGTTGATTTTTTTATTGTAGATGTAGGTTAGTTTGAATATGTAGATTAATTTGAAGATGAAGAACCAACTCCTTTAAGACTAACCTTTGCTTGAGTGCGGGTTATGACATTTACAATTCAAACTCTTCATTATTTTTATTAACGATTATCACATTGCAATGTTTTGAATGAGATGGTTCAAGCATGTTAATGACATTGTCATCATTGTTATAAGTGTATTTGACTTTAGCACTGCTCTTAGATTCTAAAGTTTCTCCCTTTTCATATTTAGGTAAGGGATCTTTAAAGGATTTATGATAATTATTTTTTGCATGACCACCAACCCTGATTACACCATTATCAATAATGTCTTGAATAACATGCTTGATATTCATACAATTATTAATTTTGTGACCTTTATTTTGATGGTATTCACAGTAATCATTGTCATTCCACTATTTACGTTTAACTTCAGGCTCATACAGTTTTGAATTATAAGGCAATGTGATGATGTTGCTGGCTAAAAGATTCTTGAGAGCTGTTTCAAGAGTCTCTCCCAAAGGAGTAAAATCATATTTAGGTCTTCAAACCCAGGGTTTGTCTTTCAATAAATTGCTTAATATCTTAGAAGAATCTATTGTATCACTTTCAACAGTTTTAGTGGCTTGGATACCACTATTCATATTAAAGACTATTTGCTTTGGTTTGGGATTGGCAACATCAACCACACCATCATTAACAATGTTTCTATTCTTATTCCAATATTTGTTTTTATCCTTGTTGTTAGATTTGGAACTAGAGTCGTACTTGGTCTCCTTATAAAGATAAATTTCACCTTTCTTAACAAGTACATCCTCTATCTTTAGGGCACCTTCCACCATCTTGTCAAATGTGGGTGTGCCTTGCATTTGAATGTCATAGTTTAATTCAAGAACATGAGTATTGATAAAGATGTCAATTTTCTCAGATTCAGGAATTAGACATGGATATCGAGAGAAAATATTCCTCCATCATTGAAGGAAAGTAAGGAATGGTTCTCATGCCTTTTGCTTCATTTTATAGAGTTTTGTCATGGTTACAGGATGATGAATGTTGAAAGAGTATTGTTGGAGAAATAGATTGATTAGTTCCTCAAAAGTTTTTATTTCCACCGGTAGTTTTGAAAACCATTCAATCGCTTGGCCACCAAGACTTCATGGGAAGAGACACATAAGATAAGTCTGTTCATGCATAAACTGCATACAGAGAGCATAGAATTTTTAGACATGGTCCTGAGGATCATAGTCTCTAGTATACTTGTCAAATTTAGGAATTTCAACTCTGGAAGAAAACATAGGCATGTAAAGATAATTGTTAAAGGGAAATGGGTAGATCATGTCAAGAGAGTACTTCATAGAAGGTTTATCTTTTTCCCTTTTCATTTCTTGCATCTCATCTTTTAAAGCTTGTAATTGTTTAGTCATAAGTGATAGTGGTGTCTCTTCTTCTTTGGTAATGATATTCATGATGCTATAGTCAAAGGGAAGTTTAGCTCCTTGTCTAGCTAGATCAAGAAGGCATTTCTCTTTTTCCTCATTCATGATAATCTTCATTTTATGGAAGTCTTTGTCCTTTCAACATTTATCAATAGTTTCTTTAGCAGGTTCAGAGTCACTAGATGAGCCGTCAATATCAACTACATGAGTATTATGGTTATCTTGATAGAGGCATATAGATCTCTCTCTTTCTTATGTTTCTCCAGCCATTTTGAGAATAGATGAGTTAACTTGATTGGTAGATGCAGGTATATCAAAAATCTATTGATTTGAAGATTCCGGTTGTTCTTGAAAGAGTGGATTCACTTTGAGAGTCCCTTGTGATTGTATTGTCAGAAAATGGAAGAACTTCCATTTAGGACTAGTTTAGCCCTCTAAGTAAGTGGTTTGGGGTCATGTCAAACCCCTTGATGGGTATTTGACTTAGATGTGGATTTTCCCCCTGATTCTACCATATTTTCCACTTTTCTCCTACCTTTTCTGGCATTATGCTCTGCGATTCTGAGATTCTTGACCTCAGGGCCAAGGTTGACCTCGACCCTGACCTAGGTCAAGGTCAACCTCAAACTTGACCTAGGTCAGGTTTGACCTTGATCTTGACCTAGGGTCCAAATTTCAGGCTCCCAAAGTTTCCAGATGTCAGAGTTTAGAAAGAATTGTTTCCCGCTTTCGGGTTGGCTATTTTGGTTTTCGAGGCAATGAATCTTGAAATTATATTTAATATAGGTCCACCTCTAGGGGTATAGGTCTAATTTGAATTTAATTATCCTATGTAGGCCTCTCTAGAAGATTGTTCCCTAGATTTGTATATAAGGAAGCTTTCTCCTCTCATTTTCTCTAAGACTTGGAACCATAAGACATACACATGAAGTGCATGATCACATATGCACATGAAGGATAATCTATTGAAGAAATCATCTACCCTCAAGCATTAAAGAACCTTAAAGAATTCAATTCATCAAGGAGATCCATTGGCATCCACTGAAGGATTTAAGCTCTATGGAGCCCTCTTGTTGAAGATTTCTCCATCCACATCCATGCAAGCTTCTTCCTATTCCAAGATCCATTCATGATTGGTGTTGAAGATCCAAAGGAAATTGATTTGAGACATCCTACATCCTAAATTATATATTATACATCCATTTGACACATCCATACTTGTGGATCCAAGGATTTGAATCTGCCACAAGGGTTTCTATACAATCAAGGCGAATTTGTTCATTTACTTTGCTTATCTCTGCAATTACAATTATATTTTAAGGTTAATTCCAAAACTGGGGTTTGAAAAAGGCAAAGCCCTCTCCCCCAACAAACAAAACCATTTTTATTGAAGGTACAAGTACAAAATAGAAAATTACAGAGAAGATTTGGATACCCTTTTCGGCAAACTTCCGGGATCTACGAACACATTTTCTGTCGGACAAGCACATCATGTCAAGGTTGATATTTTGGGGTTAAGGTCGATCTTCTATTTTTGGTCAAGGTTGACCTAAGCCAGATCTAAAAAATATTTATGGGTTTTGTAGATATCACAATTTTGGTACAAGTTTGCAAAAATAACAGTTTATGAGACCATTTGATAGGGTTTTCAACCGATTCTTCTTTGGACGTACGTATTTTATTCCATTTTCCTTTGCAAACATTTCCAGATCTACATTCCTTATCATAAAAATTAAATGTAAGTGGTTAAATGAGGCATAGGTTATCTTTTATTTTTAAATCTCCATTGTTCAAAACCCTATCTAAATATATCCATTTTCCCACCTTACATTTTGGTGAACCCGCGATAGACAACTCTTTCTTTTTGGTGTTAGATTTACATTTTGTGTTAGATCTTACATGCATTTAAAACTATATTTCTTTTATGCTCTTGCATTTATATATCAAAAATAAAACATCACAACTTCTTTAAAAATACAAAAACATTTACATTTTTCATGCTTATAGATTTCATTTGAATGCATTTGGATATATTTAAATCTATTTTCTATGCATTTCTTTATTCATTAGAATGTTACACAAGTTGTTTCAAGTGTTTTACAAACATCCTTCTATAAATTTTGGGATTAAACAACATCTTCCTCTTACCTTACCATTGCATGGTGTTGTAACCACCTGGATTTGGTCTGTTCTGACTATAGACCCGATTTTCCCTAAGTGTGATCATACCCCCAATTATGTCATGACAATGTTACATTGGAATAATTCATTTTAAATTAGATTTAATGTCCTAGGTGATTTTTATCACTAAATTATATTAACTACTACAACCATACAATTCAAACCAATTCAAACCAATTAAAACAAATCAAATTCAAAAACATGGCTATAGTATTTAATCATAAAGGAATTAAATAAATCTCAATGTGTCTCATCACTTGCAAATGAACCCATTCTCCTAGCCTGATTTATTTAATTAAATTGGCTATAGTCCTATTGATTATTAAAAAGCAATTAAATGCTTAAATAATTAATATTCCTATCCTTGAATGAATTAAATAAGTTTAATTCATTTTCCTCTAAACCCCTAACCTAACCCACTTTAACCACTTTGACTCTGGGTTCAAACCTATCCCAACCCATTCACCCTTGCTAAATCTAATCCTAATCCTAATTCTATTCTAACCCACCTCCTAATGTTGTCACATTCTATTAAGGAATGATTAAGGACTCCACCCACTTGAGAAAGTCAAGGAATCTAAAGATTCCTTTCCTCAAGTCCACTTTCTCAAGCTTACCTCTTACACCCTTCCCATGCTTTTTTAAGGCTCTCATTAATGCCTCATTAATGTAGATTCCTTAAGCCCATGTCTCCACCATGCCTATTGAATGTCTTAGGCATTTATTTCCTCTTACACACTATTAATGAGATTTTCAACTCCATTAATGCACCTTGTCCCCCTTCTCTCTCCTCATTCTTCTATAAATAGAAGGTGTTTTTGAGCACAAATAAGCCTTCAATTTTAGAGTAAAATTGCATTGTTATGCTGTTAGAATAGACATTGCATCATATCATATTTTAGATTTCATATTCATGCATTGTTATTTTCATGCTTTTTAGAGCTAGAATGCATGTTTAGGAGATATCTTTCTTAGTTTTAACTCAAATCTTTCATGCTAAGTCGTATATGTCACTGATAGTAGCATAATATGAGGGTTGTTATGTTGCTTATCATACTCTTCTTAGTTAGAGAGAAATAGGTCAATTTTAGTGTTTTATATTCTCTTCTAACCATATTTTCCACTAATGCAGGGACCTATTGAAGTGTCGTGTCGCAGGTAATAGGTGCACATTTTAACACACACATTTATAGCGCCCACCGTGGGGAAGGATTCAAGATTTGCCTCATTTTTACTAATCTTTCCTCCCAGTTTTCAGGTCCAAAATCACATCTGGTCATTTTGGCTCGCATCCAGGATACACCCTCGCACCATAGAAAATGAGGCTTGCATCTAGGATTTCCCGGATCATTTTTGGTTTAGAATCACATCTGGGAAACATTCAATCACATCTGGTGACAAGGGCTCACATCTGGTATATGGTATTGCATCTTATTATTTTAGACTCGCATCTGGTTAAAAATTTTGCATACTTCATTTGCCTAACCTCTAACAGTTTGCCCACTTTGGTTTTTGTCTTTTTAAGCAGCCAACTAGTGTTTGTAGGTTGCTATCAAAGGTTTTTGTGGGAGTTGAACAAAGAATACTATCGTGGTTTTTTAGGTTGCCTAACCCCCATCTTGACCTCTATTTTTGCATGCTTTTTACACTAATAACATTTTCTAATCTTCTACTAAACTGACTAGAGGACTATGCTCTTTTCCTTTTAAGGAAAATAAAAAACTCACACATTAGTTTATGAGTTGAAAGGAATTTGGAGATAACTGAACCAAGAAAACAAAACTAAATTTATTTTGGATCAGTAAATGAACAACTCAAAGCACTAAATTTGTGGGCTAAATGAACAAATCTCATTGTCTAATTTTGGGGATCAGAAATTGAACAAGCTACTCATTTAAATATTATGGATAAATTGAAAAAAACAAATCTACTTTCAAGCATTTTGTTTTCCTTAAGTAGGAACATCTTAAATCAAGCACAAACATTGCTTGAGGGAATGAACTGTTTGCTTGAATCTATTTTGGGAGAAAATGACATGGATTAGGAAAGTATGCTCTTCTTCTTTGGAGGAATCAGAAATCTAGATGTCCTACGCTCGCCAATCCTTTGTACACTTATTTTAATAGTAGAGGGCCTGTCGGTTGAGGAAAAAATCTCCCAGGAATATCCCAAGTGAGGATAGGTTTTACGCCAACCCTTCCAACTCACTATGAATAATTGCTTCCTTGTAGGCCAAAGCCTCGGAAGACAGAGCCGATTTTGTTCCTAGAATTTTGACATCATTCCTTGAACATGTTTGGGTATGTGTAGAGCGGAGCTGCTTGAATCTTGGTTGCGAGACTACATATACTTAAGTACTCATAGGGCTATACACCTCAATTTTTCCTTGTGCAATTCTACGGGAGACGGTTTCGAACGGATTGCCCTACAATAAACAACAATAGATAAAAGAAGACTCGATTCATCCCTGAAAGAGTGATAATATTTGTGCAAGGAAGATAGTAACTTGCCCAAGACACTCGTCATTTTGTGCCCTCATTTGTATTTGGAGTCAGATAATATGGTACCATAATGAGATTCATTGCGTGCTTGGTGATAGCCATATTCTGATTAGCATGTGAGTGTGTACCTGAGTCTACGAGAAAAGATTTTCATCCTATACTTAGGCACTAGGGTTAAAAAGTGTGTTTGTTCATTTCCTTTAATAATGCAACAATGCTTGACATACCTGAAAGATCACTTAAATAGATAAATCCCTCAAAACAAGCAAAAAAATTTCAATCCTAGGTCTACACGTGTTTTATACTCACTGGAAAGTATCAAAAAAACCTTACTGTCAAACAAAATTTCACGTACTTTGAGACAAAACAAGAAAAACACGACAAAACATCAGAGGCTCGCATCTGGTAATTTCTGCATTGCATCCGGGATGCTGGCTCGCATCTGGTAATTTTTGCATCGCATCCGGGATATCGAATCTCGCATCCGGGATGTTGGCTTGCATCTAGGAAATCATAGTGTCACATTCAGAGGATCGCATCTAGGATAGTGGGCATTTGTGTAGGTCTCTCTCAGAAAAATTTAGTATATAAAATATTGACGAATCTTTCATTTTCTTGAAGAAAAATATTAATTTCTATTGGCGAATCTCTCATTTTTTCAAAAATAAAAAATATTCTTATTGGCTATTATTTTTTAATCACAATCTTTTTTTGAAAAGATTGGTGAATTTTATATAATAACAAAAAAAATCATTATTCACCATTGCAAATAATTCAATTAAAAAAAGAATTCTTATAGAAAATTATTGGGCTAAATGTCAAAATCTTTGATGGGTTGAAGGGCTATACTATATAATATTTAGTTGTTATTATTTATTTAAAATATAATGTAATAGTTGTCATTGTATTGTGTGAAATAAACATAGTGATATTTTTTTATTCTAATGGGACCTCATAATTTCTTCAAGACTATTGACTTCTATTGAGATCAACAATCCAAATGAAATTTTAAACCCCATAAGAATTACAAATCAAATAGGAATACTTTTACCTCATAGAATATAATGAGGATCATAGATTATATTTTAAATTAATAGTGAATACTAAATATTAGTTATACAATCCTATAGTTGTGCGTGGGATAATGGGTACCTGTTAGAAAACCACCAACACTTCAATAGATCATTGTTTTAGTAACTTAGGGTTAGTAAAAGCATAAAAACACATAAAACCCTCTAAGGTGACCTATTGCCTTC
>MU223082.1:3666956-3702020 GCA_018584345.1 Thuja plicata | reverse complement strand
TTCCTTTCCTCAAGTCCACTTTCTCAAGCTTACCTCTTACACCCTTCCCATGCTTTTTTAAGGCTCTCATTAATGCCTCATTAATGTAGATTCCTTAAGCCCATGTCTCCACCATGCCTATTGAATGCCTTTGGCATTTATTTCCTCTTACACATCATTAATGAGTTTTTCAACTCCATTAATGCACCTTGTCCCCCTTCTCTCTCCTCATACTTCTATAAATAGAAGGTGTTTTTGAGCACAAATAAGCCTTCATTTTTAGAGTAAAATTGCATTGTTATGTTGTTAGAATAAACATTGCTTCATATCATATTTTAGATTTCATATTCATGCATTGTTATTTTCATGCCTTTTAGAGCTTGAATGCATGTTTAGGAGATATCTTTCTTAGTTTTAACTCAAATCTTTCATGCTAAGTCGTATATGTCACTGATAGTAGCATAATCTGAGGATTTTATGTTTTTTATTATACTCTTCTTAGTTAGAAAGAAATAGGTCAATTTTAGTGTTTTATATGCTCTTCTAACCATGTTTTCCGCTAATTCAATGACCTATTGAAGTGTCGTGTCGCAGGTAGCAGGTGCACATTTTAACACACACATGTGTTACACCTAGAAAGAATTTATTTAGTGTGTGTGATGTTTCTTTGTCCTCTCTTGTATTACCTTGTAAGGATATATTAGAGCAAGAAGATGAATTTAATATTTCTCTCCATCATATTTATCTTTATGGAGATGAGTTGAGGATTGATGTTAATTCTTCTCCTAATATATGGATTTTCTATGAGCCCACTTTAGAATATAATTTACCTTATTTCCCCTTTAGGGATCAAGCTTTAGTGATTTATGGTGCTCCTACAATGTGCTTTATTGATAAGGATGCTAATCCTTCTATTTGGGATGAACCTTTGGATTTGGATGTTGATTACTCTCTTCCTCATGAAGCCATTGTGGTTGATCCTCCTATTTGGGATGAACCCTTGGATAAAGACATTGATTTATCCCCTCCTCGTGAATAAGCTTTGATATAAGAGAGTGATTTATTAATGGATGACATATTCATACATGATGGTGACTCTTTTTCTAAAACACACTCCCCTTATGCATACATTTTAGAGAAAGAAGAAGATAGTATAGATACTTTACCTCCATTTGGGATTCCTTTCAGTGATGAGGCATTAGTAGAGAATGATATGAATTCCCTTAATGCTCTCCCTCTTAGTGTTGATCTTATGGAGAATCAAGATCCTACCTCATCTCCTCCTAGGATGTCTTCTTTGCTTCCTTCTTGTGAATATATTTGTAGTGTTGAGACAACTAACATGGTTTATCCAAAACCTTTGTTGACTATCAAAGGTTCTCCTTGCATTACTATCAAGGGTAAACCTAGGGATCCTTTGGATTTCTTTGATAACATGGATTATGTTTCACATAATTATCATACAAGGAATAACCCTCAACCTAATTTTCTGGTTCCTACTTCTTTACCACCTTATCAACCCATTCTTCCTCATCCACCCCATCTTACTATCCAGGAGTATGATTTTATAAACCAATTATGCAATACCCCTGCCAATATTTCTTTATGGGAGCTTATTCAAACTTCACCTACCAACCATGAAGCCTTGAAAAAATCTCTAGCAAATCTTTCCACTCCACCTCCTAATGAAATGAACATCAATGACTTATTACAGTGCATGCATGCTACCCCGGGTCCTCCTGACATTGTATTTACTCAAAAGGATTTACTTTCTAAAGAAGTTCAGAATTAATATGATGCTCTTATGGTTGCTACTACTATCAATAAGAGTATAAATTATAAGACCTTGATTGATAATGGATCTGGGCTTAATATTTGTAGCATGGACATGCTCAAAGTGAGTAAAGCCAATCTTTCAACTATTCAACTTGACAATGTTTCTATACGTGGCTTTGATAACATTGATAAGAAAACTTTGGGCATCATTCCCTTACCTATCAAAGTAGGTTCGGTCATCCTGAACACTCCTTTTCATGTTATTCTTGGACCTCTTAATTATAACCTCCTTTTGGGTAGACCTTGGTTTCATGATGTTCCTTCCACCCTTCACCGTAAAGTCAAGTTTATTCACAACAACATGGTGTATACACTTCATGCAGACGATGTGCCAAATCCTTGTTTGGATATTCAAACCCACAATACTCCTATTCCTAATAGTAATCCTTCTTCCTCTAATGATATTCCTAGAGATGATTGGGGAACATTCGATTTTAATCCCACCTTTATTGGAGAGTATAAGGTTTCTGATCTTGACTTTATGAAGCAACAAAGAGAGTTTGAACAACAAGATTTTACTTCTACTTCTAATTCCCTTCGTAATAACTTTGTTTATGCTTCTACCCCACTGTGAATCTGTCAAACCTACTAGTGATGACATAGTGTCTAATGAAATTCCACTGACTCCTTCTAATATGGCTTCTTGTTATGGTCCTGGTTATCATTTACTAGTTAAAAAAGGATTCCATGGTCAAGGATGTGGTAAGCATAAAAAAGGAATTCAAATGCCCTTACAAAATGGGGGGCATAAGAATTCTTATGTATTTGGATTTAATCCTCAACAACACATCAATGTTAACAACATCTCAACTAACACTTCAAAACATGATGACCCTATGAAGGAATTTGACCAAGAAGTTCTTTTGCCTAAACTCCTTCTTGCTAAGATGATTACTAGACCTAAACGCAAAAAGAAACGTAGTCCACTCTTGAAGACTCTTCCTTTTTGTTTGTATCATAGATTTCATGATCACTCTACTAATGAATGTCAAGATTTACATTATAAGATTAGGCAGCTCATTGATAGTAAATTTATTTATATATCATGTGGCAATGAGTTATATTTCAATCCTATTTTCTCTAAATAACATTTATGTTCCTATTATGGAGCTCCACATTATGTACACAATGTTAGCCTAATCCTTCGGGGCTTGTTGTCTTGCATAGTGTTGTGAGTGATATAATAGGTCTCATTTCATCCTTGTTCCTACGCTTGGGGGGAAAGGATGCCATCTCCTTCTTTTGTGTCTTTCTCGGATCCACTTTTCCCTTGGTTAAGCAGTATCTATCTATTATGTGATATCCAATCATACATGAAAATTCTGGTTTGCATTGAGTATCTATGTCCTTAATCATAACCTATTTCATTATTTAACATTGGGTTTCCATGGTTGATAAATCTCTCACCTTGGAAACTGAATAGTGTGCTATCCCTCACAAGGTTTACTTTTTCCCTTCTCGTATGATATCTCTTTGCATTCATCCCTTCCGTGGCCTCATAGGAGTTGTGACCTTCTTGGATTGGACTATGAGTGTTGTCTATGGATATTGTCTTGATGTTGTTGAAGAAAGATTTATCCTTGTTCTTTTCTTTCCTTAACATGAAAAAATAGTATGTATTTTGTCATCTTAAGGAGAAGGAATATATACGGCCTCCCTCGTTCTATATTATGCATTTTTGTTTTAACCTTTTGTTTTGCAGCATGTTAAATCCTCGGAATGTAATACACATAAGTTTCTAAATCCTGAAGAGATACACATTCAATTACAATTCAATATGCTAAATCATTGGAAGGTAACACACATAAGTTGCTAAATCTTGAAGAGATACACATTTTACATATGTATTCCATGGGTACTTCATAAAAGATGTCAGAAGATGCTCTGCATACATGCACAAAGCTGCTAGAAGGCACACAACTTAATGGGGTGACTATCAATTGCTTTCCTGGTGGTCCATCCTATCATTTTGTGGTTCACAGTGAGATACACACATCTTACTGGGTGAGCTAGCCACTACTCTCTCTCTCTTTCTCTTTGACTAGTGGTGTCTCTCTTGTTGTAATATTGGGGTTGAAAAAGACTTGAGTCCTTGGGGGATTGAGGATTCCTTTGTCCCTTTTGATTTCAATAACATTATCTTTTATTTATGATCTCCTTTATCAAGAGTTTGCATCGAGTCCATACTCTTGCTAAAGTGGGGGCTTAATGTATCATCGGAAAATGGAAGCACTTCCATTTAGGAATGGTTTATCCCTCTGAGTAGTTGGTTTGGGGTCATATCAAATGCCTTGAATTAATGGGTCTTTGACTTGGATCTGACGTTTCCCCTTTATTCTTCCCTACTTTCCACTTTTCTCCTACCTTTTCTGGCATTCTGCTCTGTGAATCTGAAATTCTTGACCTCAGGGTCAAGGTCAACCTTCTAGGTCAAGGTCGACCTCAACCCTGACCTAGGTCAAGGTCAACCTCAACCCTGACCTAGGTCAGGGTCGACCTCGACCTTGACCCAGGTGTTATAATTTTTATTGCACTAAATTGATAAATTGTTTGATATCTTACATTGGATTATGAATTTCATAGTTTCTATCTTAAAATTGTAGAATTGTTCAAATTCAAAAGAAAAGTATACATGCATCCTAGCAACTATAAACAGGAGAAAAGAATTTCATAAAGGTACATCCTTTCAAACTTTATTCAGATATTGAAGACAAATATCTTATTATTGCATTCATGATTTACACGTATGTTGTTCTTTAAGTATTGATCTGATTTAAACTTTCAAATTCAAAAAAGAAAATTTGATCATTAAATTGAACATTTAAAATGAATGCAATAAGAAAGTATT
This sequence comes from Thuja plicata, assembly GCA_018584345.1. Taxonomy (NCBI): domain Eukaryota; kingdom Viridiplantae; phylum Streptophyta; class Pinopsida; order Cupressales; family Cupressaceae; genus Thuja; species Thuja plicata. The sequence goes on along the minus strand of MU223082.1, from coordinate 3,697,357 downwards.
CCTTTATAGGTTACATCTTTCAATTATTGACTTATGTTCACTCTGCTTTATATTGCTGTCTGTAGCTTAAAAATAATCCTTGTCTTCTTGTTTCTTCATTTTTCCTTACTGTCAACACATGCACACAATCGTATCTAGGAACCCACTTTGTCATATTTTATTAAATATAAAACTTGTGTTGTCATTTATGCTTTGAAAACTAGTCATCATACTCTGCTTGTGAACACATATTTAAGATAAAATGTTGCAAACTTATGCCTCACTGTTTATCAAAATGCTCCTACAACTTGCTTACTGTTAAATTTGTTATTTCCATAGTTCGGCTATAGGTCTATTTGGACTTTGTAAATTTGTAAAAAGTATTAAACCTACAGATTGATAAATGAACCCAAAGCATAGCTCACTGTCAACACATGCATTACAGTTCCTGTAGCATAATCATTGTTTAAAATGTGAACTCCCCTAGCTAATTTTGATGTAGCAATTTCTTCTTGAAAGACAACATGACTGTTACAACTTGTCCTTGTGTACATGGCTACAAGATTCAAGTCATTTTAAAGTGTTTTGACAGTGAGTGCATTATTACATATCATCTGATAACTCTATTGTAGATCAATAATCTAGATGTAACAAGACTCATAAAATATATTTTCACTTTCAGCAATGAAATTTGTTTATTGTACTTGATCTTAAGCATTTTTTTAGATATATGAACTATCGCCCATGGGGTTCGAGCACGGGCTCATGACTCCCATGGGTCAAATTCATGACATAAAGCTCATTCCAAACATATATCTTTCCAGCATACACTGTAATGATTGTGTGTTCTAGTTAGTCTTCAATCTACACATGAATCAAACGGTATTAGTATTCAAAATGATTTGTTTTTCTGTCTTCCCCCTTCTGCACTTTTAATGTACTTGATAACAACATTTATAGTTGATGGTGCTCATTCAACATGCAATTCTTCTTTCTGTTTGTTGTAACATCCTTCAATTAGGAACAATCTACATCATATTATCTCATATGCATCTCTCATAACAACATTGTTATTACTCTGTTGTGTCTTTTTCCTTTCCTGTGTATCATACTTTAGAATTCATGGTCATCTCTTGCTTGCACACAACCAATTCAGAATCCCTATGTTAGGTTGATGGATTCAATCAAAAAATCCATGTCTATATGTAAATTTCATCTGAGATGACATTTATGTATGACTGTGGATTTTCTAGTTGGACTTATTGACCTAACATAGGAATGCTTTGCTTCTTAAATAGAAATCTCTTTCTAATGCAGAATAACAACTGTATGCAGTAAAAGGTTTCATAAAACTATGTGCCTTTGATACTTAATTTAATTATCATAGATGTATACCTTGTTATTGCATTGATGTTTACTTAGTTGATATGCAGTTCTAAAAGTGTTGATAATAGTAGTATGTTGTTTGTGTTTTATGCATTGCTTAGATCTAGTTGGATCTAACACCATTTTCTCTCTCATGATGCAGGTAAAAAACAAAAGACTTAGGAGGGGACAAGGCAGCAGTCTTGAAGACCCAGATGAATCCATTTTCTCAACCTCTACATGCAGAAGACCAGCTTGACAACAACCACATGATAAGGCAATGCATGAAGACCCTTACTTCATACTACTAGCATGCTTTCCTTTTTACTTTTAGTACTGTATATTTTCTCAGTATAACAAGATGGGTTTCATTTTAGATAAAGAAATATTGCTATGTTTTGTCTTTAACTGTTGCTTAAAGTTTAGATTTATAAATAAAAGCTATGGAGCAGGTTCAAACAAGAAATTACTAAAAGTAATAAGAAGAGGATAACTTATTTTTAAAACTTGCAGATCAAGTATGGAGCCCGAGTTTGAAGCATGGAGTTTGAAGCATAAGTTCCTTTAGGCACCATAAGCTTGGGATGAGTTAGAAGATGTGGCTGGAAGAGGCCGAGCTTCAAGTAAGACATCCCCATGTCTTTCAGCCACACTCTAGACCAGGCCCAAGCTTGTGGTGGAGAGAAGACCCAGTTAACAACACTGGCTTGGGTGCAAAAATGCCCACATTCGAACAAAAAGAAGAAGCCCGAGTTTCATGGTCGAGTCCAATTTTGGCCAAGACATAAACATGAAGCACCATTATTATGGCATGGTTCGAAGAACCCACATCACAAAAATAGCAAAATTCAAGTTTCTAATGAACACCGTTCAAACATCTGTAAGAGCCGCGGTGAAAAGTGGAAGTTCAAGTTAACACCAGCAAACAAGGAGAATCTGAGTTCATGCAAGGGAATCAAATCCAACTAAAAGAGCATGTAGAGAAAAAAGCCATGCTTATGACATGTAGACACAAGGAACACTAACAGAGGAGGGCTCGAGTCATTTAAACAATGATTTAGACACTGCAATTTCAAACTAGATGATCCCGCACTAAACAGAGCTCAAGTTTTACTAAAGGAAAAGATCATTTTATGTTGCAGCTCAAGATCCATACTTGATATGCACACTCACTAAATGATCATAGTTGAAGATAGAGTAGAGTAATGAAATGGAGGACTCCAACTCTTAATGGAACTCGAGTTCCAATTAACAGCGAGAAGCCGAGCTTCCTAGACAAAGGCAAAAAAAGGAAACACGATTATGCATGGTTTTAAAACTTCATTACTAATAAAAGAGACATTCATGCAGTATCTAAACTGTGAAAAATAAAACCATGTTACCTTCTCATTATGATGAAAAACAGATAGAAGCCCGAGTTTCACAGCAAGAGCCGAAGTTAATAGCAAAGAGGTCAAATTTCTTAAACATAAGCAAGTGCAGTTACAATATCATTGTTAATGGTTTCGAATCCCAGTTTCAACCTAGCATGGCGGCGCCAAAAATTAAACAAAAAAAAACCCTAAGTTATTTCAAAGACCACAGAATGCATGATGAGAATAATAATGCCTATGTCAAAATTGATAAGTTTTTGTAGTCCACAGCGCACAACACAGAGTTAAGTTCTGTCAACATTAGTGCACGAAGACTTCTAAATATGCCACGACAGTACCTTTGAGTGTATTGATAGTGATAAGTATTGACAAATGGGTCATGCTGACCATAGGATTGGGATACAAATATGCTAGGTATTAATCATACTTAGGTTATGAGTTGTCATCAAGTATGAGCTTTTAGTTTTAATATGGTGTCAGTTTCAAGTGGTAGAGTTGTTTGTAAAAGTGGATCGGTTTCTTTGGCCATGTGATAGGTTTTTAGGGTTCGAATACCATCTTAATATATTCTTAGGGATATGTTTAACTATGCTATGTAACATGTTGATAAATATGGATGAGATGTAAATCTTTAATCAACATTAGGGAGTATAGTTGAAGACTAGATTTTAGGCATAATTTATGCCTTAGATCTAGGGTTTTTTAGAGAGATCATAGAGGGCCATTTAAAAGATATGTTATGGGCATCAATTGGGCCTTATTTTCAGGAGATCTATATATTTTAGATGCACTTTTAGGGGGAGTTCTCATTTTTGAAATTAGCCTTGGAGGCTATATAATGGAGCTTCTTTTTCTTTTAGAGGGGTTCAGAATTGGGGGATTTTGAGGTATTAAGTGAACACATTGTTCCTTTGCCCATTTCCTTTGTATTTTGTAACCATTTTGTAGATTTTGGAGATAATAAAGGTGGCTTTACCATTCACACATATTATCTGAGTCTTGCATCTATCCTTTTCAAGTTTTCTGCATTTAAGTGTTTATCCATTTTTAAGCACAGATTAGTGAATTGCTACAAATTCCTATTCTAGGTTTAAAGAATTGACCTTTTGCATAAATTTATCTATTTTTTGGTTGAATTCCTATTATTAGTGGTACCAAACCCTAATAAGGAATTGTGAACCATCCTAGGTGTCGAGAAGTGAAATCATTTGCAGAACTTAGTAATGTGTGGTTTGTAGGTATAGTCTTGTGATTCTAATAAGTCTGCATTCATCTTTGGTGTATCACCCTTCTTATTTAGTTTTCATTTTCCAAGTTTTCCTGCTCCCTTTTCCCAAAACTATAAAAGTCAATATCAGGTGATATCCCAAACACAACAGGAACCAGCCTAGAATCCGAAGATTCATTCTCTAATCCACCTAGGAGAATGTTTCCATGTTTCAATACGATGGATAGATTATGCATCCATCTATAGGTGAAATCCTGATGGACAACACCAGGGTCCAAATTTCAGGTTCCCAAAGTTTCCGGATGTCGGGGTTCAGAAAGAATTGTTTCCCGCTTCTGGGTCAGCTTTTTTGGTGTTCGAGGAAACAAATATTGAAATTATATTTAATATAGGTCCACTTCTAGGGGTATAGGTCTAATTGGAATTTAATTCTCCTATGTAGGCCACTCTAGAAGATTTTACCCTATATTTTCATATAAGAAAGCTTTCTCCTCTCATTTTCTCTAAGACTTGGAACCATAAGACATACACATGAAGTACATAATCACCTATGCACATGAAGGATAATATATTGAAGAAATCATCTACCCTCAAGACTTCAAGAACCTTCAAGCATTCAATTGATCAAGGAGATCCATTGGTATCCACTGAAGGATTCAAGCTCTATGCAGCCCTCTTGTTGAAGATTTCTCCATCCACATCCATGCAAGCTTCTTCCTATTCCAAGATCCATTCAAGATTGGTGTTGAAGATCTAAAGGAAATTGATTGAGACATCCTACATCCTACATTCTAAATTATACATCCATTTGGCACATCCATACTTGTGATCCAAGGATTTGAATTTGCCACAAGGGTTTCTATACAAGCAAGGCGAATTTGTTCATTTACTTTGTTATCTCTACAATTTAAATAATATTTTAAGGTTAATTTCAAAAGTAGGGTTTGACCAAGGCAAACCCCTCCCCCCCAAAAAAAACCATTTTTATTGTAGGTACAGGTATAGAATAGCGAATTACAGAGAAGATCTGGATACCCTTTTTGGCAAACTTACAGGATCCACGAATAGATTTTCCGTCGGAGCAACACATGTCAAGGTCGACCTTCTGTTTTGGGTCAAGGTCGAGCTAAGACAAATCTGAAAAATATTTCTGGGTTTTATAGATCTCACAGTTTTAGTTCAGGATTGTGGAAATCAATAGTTTCTTAGACCATTTGATCGGGTTTTTAGTCGATTCTTCTTAGGATGTATGTATTTTATTCCATTTTCCTTTGCAAACATTTCCAGATCTACATTCCTTATCATAAAAATTAAATGTAAGTGGTGAAATGTGGTATAGGGTCTCTTTTAGGTGAAAATCCCCATTGTTCAAAACCCTATTTAAAGATCTCCATATTTTCCTCTTTATAGTGACAAAGAATGTCAGGCAGGTGATCATGATTTTTTACTTGATGAATACCCTAGACCAGGTATTTTATGATTCTTTCCTCTTCTCTCTTCATAATGTCTACGAGAGCTCTTGGTTTGGGCAAGCATTAAATTTGATGTGACCAAGAGCTAGGAGTGATATGGATGTGAAGGTCAAATCCAAGATAGGTAAGTGTTCACTTGTCTTTAGGATAATTGGATGATGAAATTGATGACAACTAGGTAGGAGGTACCGAATTACCTTGATTCAAATCAGAGTCAAGGTTAACTAGCACTCATGACCCAAGATTGACCAACAAAAATTGATTGACTGATTGATTAGATTGATGGTTGATTAAAGGACAAGATTGTGTGTGTATATTATGTATCTGATAAGAGAGACACAACACATCAATAAGTCATTGCATTAGTTCAAAAGGGTTAGATAAGCATACAAAACCAACTAATATCAACATATTGCCTTCTAACTAAGAAGAGTGTGATTAGTAACATAATAGCCCTCAGATTATTCTATAATCAGTTACATATATGACCTAGCATGAAGGATTTTAGTTTAAAAACAAGCTAAAAGATGAGAAAACGTGCATTCTAGCTCTAAAAATGGAAATAAGAACAATGTAAAAGCATGAAATAAGAATTGAAATATGTATCTACGATTAATCTAACAGCGTAACATTACATTTAGGATATGAGGTGAAGGCCTATTTGGTCTCAAAAATGGCTTCTATTTATAGAAGAATGAGAGAGAGAGAGAGAGAGAGGGGAGACAAGGTGGAGTAATGAGTTGAGGGACTCATTAATGGAGGTGTAAGAGCCATTAATGCCTTGGGCATTAATAAGGCATGGAGGAGACATAGGCTTAAGGCATCTTTATTAATGAGGCATTAATTAAAGCCTTAAAGAAGCAAGGGAAGGGTGTAAGAGGGTGGCTTGAGAAGGTGGACTTGAGAAAGTGGACTTTCTCAAGTGGGTTGAGTTGTTAATCATTCCTTAATAGAATGTGACAACATTAGGAGGTGGGTTAGGGTAGATTTTAGAATTAGGATTAGATTAGCAAGGGTGAATGGGTTGAGATGGGTTAGAACCCAGGGTAGAAGTGGTTGAGATGGTTTAGGTTGGGGTTTAGGAGAATATTATTTAAATGAATTAAACTTATTTAATTCATTCAAAAATAAGAATTTAATTATTAAAATAATTTAATTGCTTTTTAATAATTAGGGGACTATAGCCATTTTAATTAAATTAAATAGGCTAGGGGAATGGGTTAATTGCAAGTGGGTAATTGAATTAGGGATTTATTTAAATCCTTTATAATTAAATACTATAGCCATGTTTGATTTTGATATGATTTAAATGGTTTGAATTGATTAGGATCATATGGCTATAATAGTTAATATAAATTAGTGATAAAGATCACCTAGGACATTAAATTGATTTGAAGAATTATGCTAAGAAGTAATAGGGTCATTTGGACATAATCGAGGGTGTGATCACACTTAGGGAAAATAGGGTCCATAGTTGGAACAGACCAAATTTAGGTGGTTACATTTGCCCCTCTTTGAATTGATGTGCGAGCAGTGCATTGATTCAAAGAAATTTTTTTTATTTTGACTTCAGAAAGATTGAGAATCTCGTTCTTGGTTGTCAAATGAAATGTTGATGAGATCAGTCATGCACTTGATCGAACAAAACTAATAGAGTTGATTTTGAACTTGGTTGTTGTCCAAAGATCAATAAAAGATTTTAAAGATACCAATTCTGAGCTTGGTTGTCATCCAAAGATTGATAATACTGATTTTGAACTTGGTTGTCATCCAAAAAGCCAATATGAAGCTGCCAGGAGCTTAATAAAAATCTTTTAAAATGAGGAAACATAAGATATCCAGCTCATGAGAACCAAAGCTTTCTATCCAACAGTTCTGACTTTAGTCAAGGAAACTGTTATGCCCCTAGTTTGTTTGATAACGAAATCATTTTAATGTTGTTTTGAGCAAAACTTTAATTGTCGATAGTGTGATCATGCCCCCTCGGGAATGAAATCAAAGGAAAAGAATAAAATCCCTCAGTTGAAAGAATGTATCACTTGCAAGAAGCGGTTAGGACAAGAAAGAATAGAGTAGAAGAAGTCAGAAAATGTGAAAATGTGAGTGATAAGACTGATAAAATGATGTCAAACCAAGATGTATGACAAAATGTGCAGTATTGACCAATGTTTGGAGCAAATTTATAAATTTTGAAACTGTCGTAAAAATAGTACAGTACTGTTGAAAGCATCGTAGGCACCTTCAATTTGGTTCCCAATTGATTAGAAATAGAACAGAAATAAATTTGTAGTAGTGCAGGAGGAGTTTCAGAACTCCTAAATGTCTCAAAAGACCCATATAAGCCTCCAAAATTACCATTTCACTATTCATTTTTACTGTCCTCCATAGAAATTTAGAGAACTCTATAGAGAAGATGGTAGTCCCTGTAAGGAAGCACCGTTTCGAGATGAGCTGCCGACATCAGCGTCCAGCCGACTACCCACCGTCGATAAGTGCTTGATAAACTACCTTGTGGATTTTGTAGTTTTCAAGTTTATGCATTTTTGTAGTAGTTATAGCCCTTTGAATTTAGGATCGCATCTAGGATTCTGGATCGCATCCTACAAATCTCGCGTCGCATCCAGTTTTTCTCGGATCGCATCTGGTTTTTCCAGATTCCTACATCGCATCCAGTATTTCCTAGATCGCATCTAGTTGTAGTGTTTTTGTCTTGTTTAAATAGGAAATCCATCAGTGTGTCATATCCGAGGTGCTTACGATCACACCCCGCATTTAGGATCGCATCCTGTATTTTGGGGATCGCATCTAGTAAATGCAGTCGCATCCTGGATTTCCAGGATCGCATATGGTAGGAAACTTAGAATTTTAATGTTTTTGACCCGTTTGTGTCTTGCAAACTGTGAAATGACTTAGTTGATTAGGAATCTACCCCTGTAATGTAGATAGGATACTGATGTATAACCTTTTTTGTCCAAAATAGGCCCAGTTTGAGGTAGTCACTTTTCACGACACTTATCCTGCACGTGTACTTGCATTGTCTAGCCAATTATCAGATGATGAGCAGACGACTGTGATCCAATGTGGATTACGTTCCTTGATAGGTTTACCTGAGATCGAGGTAAACTATGGGTTGTTGACTGCTTTAGCCGAGAGATGGCATTCAGAGCACAACACCTTCCACCTACCGACTGGAGAGATTATAGTGACTCCGTAGGATGTCTGGAGGATACTTCATGTACTGGTGGTTGGACATGAGGTACATTTTGAGTCGATGGCAGCTGTGGTGATTAGTGCTGCGCGGAGATATTTACAAGATGACACCATAGACCGGAGATATCTATCTTGGGATTACATGGTTGATCATTACGATCACTTATCTATCTATTTAGCAGGTCTAGTAGGTGGTATCTTGATGCCTGATAGGGGCCAGCACGGATTTATGGTTAGCTGGGTGGACATGATAGAGCAGATGGTCACCCACCATCGGTGATTTCCTTGGGGGAGTTGTATCTTAGCTCACATGTACAGAGAGCTCCATGAGATAGTTTACCATTATACCCGTAGTATGACTGTGGGTATCCTTATTCTTCAGATCTGGGCCTGGGAGCACATCCCTGTTACACAGCCGACTGTAGATAGGCAAAGGGCACCTGAGCAGCCCTATGTGTATATGTATGCAGGCCTTTTGCAGCAGCCCCATCTGGGCAAGATTGAGTATTGGTGTTGATTATTTGATGACATGACAAAGGTCATATCGCAACCATATTTAGATTGTGAGGTATGAACTTCAGATGCCCGACAGGTGCCTTTCCTATGTTAGAGCCGATATCTCATTGGTAGGACCAGGTATGTGATAGAGTGGTTCATCATTACTAGAGTGCTGAGGTAGTATGGACGGAGACAGGGAAGGACAAAGGACATAGTTGTATACGCCCAGACTAGGGACGAGACACTATTATGGGGTGCATAGCTGACATATGAGACTGCTCATCAGGAGGTCCGAGACATAGTTGCTGTAGACTGGGATCTTCGGCCGGATGTAGAGGATGTAGGTGTATCAGATGGTTATGCTACTGAGAGGCTCCAGTATCCATTTCCTCGATTCACTATTCTGGAGGAGATTATTCCTCATATAGAGGAGCCACTAGACTACGATCCTAATGATCGACCAGTCAGGGGCAGAGGAGGTAGAGACAAGGCTCCTAGTAGACACGAAGGCTGTGATGGTGGTAGGGACGGTGGAAAAGATGGTAGGCGTCCTCCTCCGGATGATGGCCATGATGGTGATGACAGAGGTGGTGGTGGAGAGCCTATGGATACAGGTGGTGCCAGTGGTAGTGGGTAGGGAAGACGTCAGAGATTTAGATTCATGGCCCCTCAGAGAGATACTGGCCCATTGCTTATAGGTGAGCAACAGTGATAGAGGCATCAGCGGGCACCTAAGTAGGATGTAGGCAGAGATGGAGATCCATTATCCAGATGTGAGCAGGAGAGAGTAGCTCCAAGCCAGGATCACAACTTTGGAGGCTAGAGTCACTACTGCTGATGCTCTCTTGGTGGAAAGGGATCTATAGCTTGAGTGGTTGAGAGAAGAGAGGGATGCATAGGCCTAGACAACAGTCCATCAGGGATAGAGGGACACATATTATTATGCCCTATATCATGCAGTAGTTCCAGAGGGGCAGAGAGCACCTTCATTCTCTAGAGTAGCTCAATAGTCAAAGGGGGCCATGCCTCCTCCAGCAGCTCCTTTTGCACCACCTCCTCCTCCTCTTCCTGACCAGGGAGAGGGGGTGGGACAGAGTTGATTTTCTTGTATCATCTTTATGACATGTATATTTTGAGATCATATTTGTATATCTGGATCCTGCTAAGATCCCCTCTTTTGTATATCTGGATCCTGCTGAGATTCATTTTTGAAGATGACATTCATACATGTATATTTGATTCATGTTGGCGCACTGATACATTGGTACTCTTTATGCTCACTGATACATTGATACCCTTTATGCACACTGTTCCATATGTGATCTGTACCATGTTACGATGATATATATCTGATGTAGCTTCTTGATTCTGACATGTTTCATGAGTTCTTTTTGCTTTTATAGATGTGGTAAATGTATCTTTGCACATGTGATGATATCTTGGTCTCTTGATGAGTTAGGTTGTAGATGATAACATCATTTTATGATTGGATGTGATGAGTCATTGCTGATATAAATATGTTTTAAATGATACTCATGTGAAAATGCAAATGTATGTCTCGTTTGATTGTTTTTGGTTATGCCAAATAGATGTATGGATGCACTTTAGGATGAAAAAGTAAAAGTGCAATACATTGATGCTATATTTTTGTATTTTCCTGTTTCTACTTTTTAATGAATGCAAAATGTATTCTATGGATGTGCAACGATATTTGATATCAGTAATATGGATGATGTAATTAACTTGTTTTTAGAGGAAGATAGAAGTCATTTTGAGCACAAAATTCCTTATGTTGTTATTTCTGCTATAAATGCACCATGCAATCTCTAAATGCAGCTATATGCAGACTCTTAGGATTTGTCACTAATTTAGCAAATATTACAACATTTTATCATCATTGGGCACTTTTTGGAACGAAAACCACCTGATAGTATAATCATCACTGATACCCACTGATATTATGATAATATGAATACTATGTTGTATTAAAATGTCAAAAATATACTAAGGCATCAAGGCATAGAAGCCAGGATAACAAAATAGTCACCTTCCTTTTAATATACCAGATTCTGATTAAGGCAAGATATTGGACCCGCAATGACCTTGAAAATTCATATCCTTGGGTAAATTATGATTCGTATACCTTAATGAGAATCTAGATCAGAAAATAGACAAGGAAATTGTTTCAACCTCACCGTAGTTTACACAACAAAGATTGAGATATATGCGGCTATCCACCCATAGTGGCAGCTCTTACCATAAACATCCAAGTTAGGTGAAATTTATAGGATCATTTGGAACAATCCCCATACGTAGAAAATCAACAAAACACTATGCCCCCAATCCTTGCGACTCTTTGTCTTTGCGCAGATGTCATTGAGCAACTAAGAAGACATAATAAATTATCAATTGAGAATCAATCAAATAAAATTTACAATTACTTAGATGCCCCTAGTTGAAAACATCATCAGGACATAAAAGAATCATAATCAAACCATTTTCAAACTGTGTGTTTAAGTAGTACTTGTTTATTCGACTGGCAAACACAGTAAAGATTCATCAATCAGAAAATTGTAATACAAGCAATATGGTGTTCTATGTCTATGTATTGGTAGGATAATTCGTTCATGTTTGCAATCCAATATGGCCCTATAGGAACTTCATTAATGTAAATATTGTGTCTGATGTTTTGAAAAGACACCCTTGTTTTGGATAGTGACATTGTTTTGTATATGTCAAGAAACATTGTGTCTGTGAGGAAAACCATCCTAGAGAAACCTAGCAACCGCAACCAACTATGCCAACAAAGATGACCCCAGTGCAGAATGACTTATTCCTAAGACGTAAAGATAGACAAATCCCAAGTGAGGATAAGATAGTCATTTAGGAAGATGAAGTCAGCGTATGAGCATAGGAAAAATTATGAAGGCCTAGTATCAGTAGTGCATTGATAGATGGAGCACAGAACATAAGTGATGCCTGATTGCCAGGTTTTCACCACTTGGAAAGATCTTTTCTTTCTTTTTCTTTTTGCTACCAAGATGCCTATTTTACCAGGTGCTCATCAAGGCACTTTTCTTTTTTTCAATGTTTTTTCTATTTTTTCTTTTTTGAATGTTTTTGTAGTATCAAGGCGCCTATTTACTAGGTTTTCACCAAGGATACCCCTTTTGAAGGACCTTTTCCACTATTTTTGGATCTCTTCAGGATCAATTTTCTGAATGTTTTTGGTATATTGCAAGAACTTTTTGCTGTACATGCTCTACTAGCCAAACATTAAGCGTAGAACCGCTTCAAATGTAGAGTATTGATAGGATCTAGAAGAATGTCTCCCTCAGGTGTAGCCAATTGATAAGCTCCAGTCCCAAAAGTAGCAGTGATAACATAAGGTCCCAGCCAGTTAGGTTCAAACTTTCCTTTCTGATCCCTGTTAGGCTAGTTCTTAGGATTCTCCTTGAGGATGAGATCTCCTACTTCAAATTTGTGTGGTTTGACCTTTTTATTGTAACCTTTGGACATACACGCATGCTATACTTTGAGATGATCGAACACTTGTTGTCTGCACTCATCTTAGGTTGAGAGAATTCACCCTATCTATGCGGTACTGCTCATCAGTAACCAGTCCTTGTAAAGATATCCTTAAAGATGGGATTTCAACCTCAATAGGTAGTACTGCCTTAGTGCCATAGACTAGAGAAAATGGCATGGCTCCAGTTGGTGTTCTTATGCTTGTTTTGTAGGCCCATAGTGTCAGAGTCAGTTGTAGGTGCTAGTCTCTGCCAGACTTGCTCATAGTTCTATGTAGGATCTTGAGAATATTCTTGTTTGATGCCTCAGCCTATCCATTACCTTGAGGATAATAGATTGAGGAGCAATGTTGAGTAATACAAAACTGTTCACAAAGGTCATAAATGTCTTGATTTCTAAATTGGCCCCCATTATCTGTTACAATTGAAGAGGGTATCCCATATCTACAAATAATGTAGTTCAGAATGGACATAGCCACCTGTTTTCCAGTGACTTTGATTAGCAGCATGACTTCGACCCACTTCGTGAAATACTCAGTGGCCATAATGATAAACTTGTGTCCATTTGAAGAGTTGGGATATACTTGTCCAACCAAGTCAAAGGCCCATTGCTGAATTGGCCAATGTGTTAGGAAAGGTATAAGTTCTCTGGCAGGAGCATGGATAAGGTTTCCATGTGTCTGGCATTTAAGACATGCTTTTGAAAATTGAATAGCATCTTTGTCCATGGTAGGCCAATAATAGCCTACTCTGAGCAGTTTCTTGGCTAATGAAAATTTGTTCGAGTGTGATCCACATACACCTTCATGGATATCTTTTAATGCGAGATCAGACTCTTTGAGTTCTAAACACCGAAGAAGTGTACTGTTGAGACCACGTCGATATAGGTTGTTATTTATGAGGATGTAATGTGATGATTTCCTAATCAGGGATCTTTTCTCATTTCTAGATAGATTGGTGGGAATGGTTTGGTCGAAAAGGTAAGCAATGATACTGGCATACTGAGATTGATCTAGGGTATTCAAGGTACATGTTATCTAGTATTCAGGGTTAGCAAAGGCAGGATAGGATATTTCTTCCACCAAGAAGTCATAGCGGAATTGATGCTCCTCCAATTGTAACATGGATGCCAAGGTAGCCATAGCATCCGCAACTTTGTTCTCTGATCTTGGTATTTGCTGAAAGGTGATGAAGATAAAGTACTTCTTTAGAGAATCAACTAGTTGCTTGTAGGGCATCAACTTCTCATCTTTTTTTTGATACTCGCCATTGACTTGATTGATAATTAGTTGGGAGTCACCATACACGTGTAACTCAATGATCTTCCATTCCATAGCTAGCTTGAGGCCATTGACCAATGATTCATATTTTGAGATATTGTTGGTGCATGGAAACATAAATTTGTAAGATTTAGGAATCTTGTATCCTTGTGGAGTTATGAAGAGGACCCCTGCTCCAGATCCTTGTTGAGTGAATGAACCGTCAAAGTACATCTTCCAGGGATGTTCAGTGAGATGCATGATTGTTTTATCAGGGAATTCAATTAGTAGAGGTTCATCATCATGGAGTGGTGAATCAGCCAATTGATCTGCAAGTACCTTTCCTTTGATAACTCTCCGTTCTACATATTCAATGTCAAATTCACTTAGAATTAGGACCCGTTTTGCCAAATGTCCTGTTAATGCTGTTCTGCTCAAAAGATACTTTAGAGGATCAATCTTAGCAATGAGCTTCACTATATGAGAGAGCATGTAGTGTCTCAATGTTTGTGATGCGAAGACGACTGCTAAGCATTCTTTTTCAATATTGCTATAATTGAGCTCATAAGTGACTAGTGTTCTACTAATGTAGTAGATAGCTCGTTCTTTCTTTGTTTCATCTTCTTGCACTAGTAATACTCCTAGGGATTTAGTTGTAGATGAAATGTATATGAGTAAGGGTTTTCCATGAATAGGTGCCATAAGAATAGGTGGAGCAGCCAGGTACCCTTTCAATTATCTGAAGTTTGCTTCACAGTGTTCATCCCATTTGACGGTAACCCCTTTATATAGTAGCTTAGTGAAGGGTTGTGCCCTATCTACAAGTTGGGACATGAATCTCCTGATGGATTGAAGTCTCCCTTGTAGTTTCCTCATTTGACTAATGTTACATGGAGGAGCCATCTCTAGAATAGCCTTTACCTTTGCAGGATCTACCTCGATTCCTTTCGCTGATACTATGAATCCTAGGAGCTTCCCTGATTGGACCCCAAAGGCACATTTCTTTGGGTTGAGCCTGAGTTGGAACTGTTCCATTCAATCCAATATTTTTCTTAGGCCAGTAATGTGAGTACCTCTCTCCTTGGATTTAGCCAATGTGTCATCGACATATTCCTCCATGTTCTTGTGCATCATGTCATGGAATATTGTTGTCATGGCTCTTTGATATGTTGCACCAACATTCTTTAACTTGAAAGGCATGACATTCCAACAAAATGTGCCCCATGCGCATGTGAATGCGGTTTTCTCTTGATCCTCAGGGGCAATCTTGATTTGATTATAGCCCGAGAATCCATCCATTAATGAATACATCTAAAAGCCTACTGTAAGATCTATGATCATGTCAATGTTTGGTAGAGGGAAGTCATCCTTCATACATGTTTTGTTAAGGTCTCTAAAGTTCATACAGATCCTGATAGATTTATCAGATTTAGAAACGGGGACCACATTGGAGATCCACCATACATAGGCAATGACTTGAATAAATCTAGCTTTCAACAACTTTTCTAGTTCTACTTTTACCAATAATGCAACATGAGGATGCATTTTTCTAAGTTTTTGTTTCACGAGCTTGATCCCAGGAGTTATAGATAAGTGGCGCATGATGAGATTAGGATCTAGCCCTAGAATATCAGTGTAAGACTATGCAAAGTTGATCTTCTTCTCCTTCAGGAACTTAGTGAATTGTACCTTCTCTTCTTCTGATAAAGATTGTGCCAGATGAACTATTTGAGTATTTTCAATGGTGCCCAAGTTTACTGGCTGTGTTGGTTCAATCAATATCGAAGATCTTTCTTGAAAGTGTTTAGGGAGGATATCAAGAATCTCATCCTTTGGCACCTCTAAGAGGTTTTCACCATTAGATACACCTTTTTTCTTTACTATTTTGGGCTCTGATACTGCCAGAGAGTGGTTTTCACCAACAGTCTACTTTTTCTTTTTATTTTCTAGTTTGTGACTAAGAAACTTGATATCCTCCTATGACAAGTTTTCGCTCCTTGCATTGGTGGAAGAAGGGCAAGGTTCACAAGTGTTGAGATAACAAGTGAGGGTGTGGTCATTGGAAAAGTCAAGGATAGGAGTAGGATTTGTTTTAGTCCAATCAATTGGGTCTGGATGTACCAATGTTAGGGAGTCAGATTCTAGGAAGGACAACATCATGTTAGCATCAAGACCATTAACTGACATGACACAGTCTGTTAAGTTAATATCTTCAATATTTAGATCAATAAGAGTGAGATTTTCATTAAAAGGGTCATTGTTAGTCATATGTGGATCGAACTCTAGCAACTTGTCAGTAGAAGTTTCATCATCATTTCTCTGTAAATGGAGATTTCTTTTTTGTGGCCTATGAAATTCTTCCAGACTTACGTATTCACCCACGTCTTCATCAATGATCGGGGGAAGGAACTCTTCATATGCTTTAGGAGGATCAATATCATTGAGAGGAGTGTCAAATCATTTGCTAGGAGCTGAGGGGGCTGCAAACATGTGAATTGTATCTATCCCAATATCTTCAGAGGTGATAGATAGCTGATCCCATTTATAGTCATGAGAGTCTGTGACATCATCATCAGACCTGTTTAAGTATTCAGAAATGGTTATCTGATGTACTCGATTAGCTGCTTGTAGATCAAAGTGGGATAGATCAAGGACATGCGAAATTGTGACCAATTGCCCCCAGTTAGGATGTAAATTCAGTGGTTGGGGTACCTCTTGAGTGATTGTTTCTATGGTGTCTCCTACCTCTTGAATGGGAGGTGCTAGCAAAGGAGTTTGAAGATCCTATGGTACCTCAAAGCTAGGTACATAGCATTCTCCTTGATATGTCAGATTCTCTGTACCAACATGTAATAATCTTTCATAAGGCCATGGTTCTAGAATTATCTCATCTGTTTCATCGCTCCCTTTATCAGAAGGTGGACTCTCTATTGGAGTGGGTTTATCAGTTTTGGTATTGAAACCTAGTCCTGTTTTATCTCTAGTGTTGCAAAACTCCATGGGTATAGGTTCAATGATCCCTCATCCTGTGTCATTTAGAGGTCCCTTTCCTTTGTATCTCATTTGTGTGAGGAAATCATATCCCTTTCCATATTTTTTGGGGGATATCTTCACATGTTTGACCTCAGATTCCACTGGTTCTCCTTTGTAAAGCCAGTCCAAGACTGCCTATTCTTCTGTGTTAGCTAATGAAGATGTGGATGCCTTTATCATGTCAGTTGCCTTGTGTACTTCTAGCTCTTTGAATGCTAGAGGTGTGAATATCGATGAAAGTTTTCCATAGGATCTTGGTGACACCGGAAGATCTGTCAGTGAGGGAGGTAGGTCCAACTTGTATTCTCCCATACCTATTTATTCAAGTTTCAAAGTTTTCCTAAAACTCTTCATAACCATGTCCTTGGTAGTTTCAGGAGCAACTGCATCCATAGCTTCTTTTTTGTGTGGGATCATGCTACCTACTTTGATATTGTTGCAAGTGTAGTTAGCATCAGCAGGAATTGTCACTTCCACCCCATTATGTGGGAATTTTATGCATTGGTGATAAGTGGATGGTACAGCTTGCATTTCATGAATCCACAGTCTCCCTAGTAGAATATTGTAGGCCAATGGTAAATCTAGAACTTGACATATGACGTTCCTCTCAATTGGTCTGACTCTGATAGGTAGAGCAATAAGACCTCTGGAAGATCTTTTTTCCTCATCATAAGCTTTGATGGTTATCTTGTTTCAAGTGTCAATTGTCTATTCTGAGAGACCTAGCCTCCTGATTAGATCCAATGTATAGATATTCAATCATGTGCCTCCATCTATCAATATGCATCTAATACAAGATTTATGAATAAGGACTTCTATATGGAGGGGTTGATTGTGTGGATGGGTCAATGACTTGTCATCCTCTTCAGAAAAGGAGAGGTAGTGTGGCACTGAGATGTGATTGACCATCGCTTGAAATTTGTCTATATCGATATATTTTGGAACATTAGCAGTGTGTAGGGCTTGTTCTAGGATTTCCCTATGTACCGTGGATATCTTGAGCAATTCAAAAATAGAAATTTTGATGGAGGTTCATTGCAATTGGTCTACCAAGTCATATTTTGCTCCGGGGATAGTGACCATGTGTCTTGCTACTGGTTTAGGAATAGTTACAATAGGAACCTTGGATGTTGATTTTGATGTTTGTTTTGGAGATCCTTTGATCGTAAGCTGTGCTTGGCTCCGTGTTACAACATTTGAGTGAGATGAGACCCCTTTAATTGTGATCATAGTGATGGATTCAGTTTTAATGTTAAGCATATTAATCACATTGTCATTTTTAGAATATGTGTAGTTTACCTCATTACCCTTCCCTCTGGATGTTTCTCCTTGATTGTAATTAGGAAAGGGTTTGTTGAATGTTGTATGATCCTCATTGGTAGTATGTCTGTCTACTTTGATCTTACCTCCTTCGATGAGGTCTTGGATGACATGTTTAAGTTTGAGACAATTTTTAGTCTTGTGGCCCTTGTTTTTGTGGAAGACACAGTAGGAATTATCATCCCACCACCTGGGTTTGACCATTGGTTCCCATGGTTTAAAATCAGGAATTGTAAGAACTTTGTTATCCACCAATGTTTTCAAAATGGTCTCAAGAGTCTCCCCCAAAGGAGTGAATATTCTTTGGGGTTTTGAAGTCCATGTTCGTTCCTTGTTGTTATCATTGTTTGCTTTGGGGACGGGAGGTGTTACCTTAGCATCTTTACTTGCTCGCATGCCATTGGTTAGATTGAATGCCTCAGGTTTAAGATTAATGTTAGAGGTGTCAACCACTCCGTCATTAACAACATTCTAATTTTGTTTCCACCATTTAGGCTTGGAGTTGGAGTTGTTGCTTTTGTTTTCAATTTGAAGGGTGATTTACCCTCTTTTAACCATGACTTCCTCAATACCGAGGGCATTTTTAATCATTCTATCGAAGCTAGGAGAGTCTTGCATTTGTAGAGAATAGTTAAATTTAGGTACTAGATTATTAACGAAGATTTCCATCTTCTCCGTTTCAGGAATGACCCTTGAATATCATGCAAAAATCTTCCTCCATCTTTGGAGGAAGTGTGTGAATGATTCTCCAGTTCATTGTTTGGTGTTACATAGGTCCATCATAGTTACATCATGTTGGATGTTGTAGGAGTAATGATGAATGAACCGTTGGATCAAATCCTCAAATGTTTTAACCTTAGGGTTTAGTTTTGAGAACCACTCCATGGCATTACCTCCTAGACTTCATGGAAACAGTCGCATGAGGTATGTAGGTTCATGCATGTACTCGATGCTTAGAGTGCAAAATTCTCGTACATGATCGTGGCGGTCAGTTTCTCCCGTGTACTTGTCATACTTTGGCCTTGCCACGTTGGGAGGAAACGAGACCATAGTGATACTCTTGTCAAAAGGAAATGGACAAAAGGTGTCCAAAGAGTATTTTGTTTTGGGTTTCTCTTTCTCTTGTTTGATATTCGTGAACTCTGTTTGCATCAGATTGAGCTGTTTGGTGAGAATAGATATCAGGTTTGGTACCTCCTTTTCTTTGAGATCTTCTACATTATAATCCTTGGGTAACTTGACACCTGAGGATGCTAGATGGAGGAAGTATTTTTCTTTATCGTCACCAATTATCTGTTCCAATAGCTTGTGGATCCGTTTACTTTGTTTGAGTTTTTTGTATTCATCTTCAAGGATCTCCTCTTCACTATATGATCCAAATGGATTATGTTCAAACTTGGGTCTTTCTTCCTCTTTTGTGCCTTTAGATTATGCGTGTTTTCCATCATTATAACCCTCAAAAGCCTTACTCCATTCGTTAGTGTTGCTATCCATTTGGGGGGAATCTAGATCAAGAAGGGAATTGTGAGATGTTTTTCCTTGAAAGTGTGGTGTTTTAGGAGGCACTTTCAATCCTTTAGTTGTGTAATAGTTGCGTCTTGTGTTAACCATGAAGTTTGTTTCTCAACTTTGTTAATGTTTCCCAATAGTGCAAGTAAGGATTTCAGATCGTTCAAGTGGGTGTGTCTAGGTAAAAGTAACTGTTTGTTGTTGGCGGATGTAAATGATTCCAGCGTCAGAGGGTTAGAATGCCCTGATAGTGAGCTAGGAACCAAGGTGTTGAGGGAAAATGGTTAGACCACACGTATTGAACTGACCGTGAAATACTGACTAAGCATGCAAGGTGGACATTTCAAAAGTGTTTTGAAAATACAATAGGGAGACCAGAAGAGACAATAGGAACTAGCTAAAGAGCAAAAAGGGTATCCTAATCAACTAAGACTTCCTAAGAAAAACTCCTACAAGCACCCATTGTCCTAAATGCGATCTCCCAGATGCGAGCCTCTGATGGTACCAGATGCAATCCTAGAATTTGGATGTGACTTCTTGCTGACCAAATGTGATCCTAAATACCAAATGTCATCCTAAACACTGAATGCAACTTGGGAGCTATAGGATGCGATCTTATGATGTCTTTGTCAGTTTTGGTTAGTTCTAAAAAGTTCATTTTTGAAGTGCGTGAAGGTGCTTGTTTCCAGATTTTGTTAGGAGGCATCGTAAGGTGTGAAAAACACTTGTACTCCTTAAATTTGTTGATTGTTTTGAGGAGCTTATCTTTTTAATGATCTTTTGAACACGTCAAACAGTTTTGCATTGTTAAGAGGGTGAAACAAACACTCATCTTTTCCTATTCTCTAGGTGGAGGATGAAAATATTTGCTTGTTGACTCAGGTACACACTCAAATGCTAATTAGAATACAGCCATCACCAAGCACGCAATGGCTCCAGTCATGACACTGTATTAGCCAACTCCAAACGCAAGTGAGGGCACCATATGACAAGTGTCTTGGGGAAATTAATTTTTTCCTTGCACAAAGATTATCACCCTTTCATGGATGAATCAAGAATTCTTTCAGTTGAAGTTGTTGTAGATTATTGGGCAATGTGTTCGAAACTGTCCCCCATAGAATTGCATAAGGCAAAATTTAGGCGTATAGCCCTATGAGTACCTGAATATATGTAGTCTCACAATAAAGATTCAAGCGGCTCCACTCTACACATACCCAGATATGTTCAAGGAATGATGTCAAAATTCCAAGAACAAAACCAGTTCTATCTTTTGAGGCTTTAGCCTACGAGGAAGCAACTATTTATAGTGAGTTGGAAGGGTCAGCGTAAAACCTGTCCTCACTTGGGTCGTTCCCAGGAGATTTTTTCCTCAACCGGCAAGCCCTCTACTGTTTAAATGTATGTAACTAGGATTGGCGAGCTTTGGATGTCTGGATTTCTGATTCTTCTAAAGAAGAAGAAGAGCGAGCTTTGGATGTCTGGATTTTTTATTCTTCCGAAGAAGAAGAGCATACTCTCCTAATCTAAACCGTTTTCTCCCAAAACACTTAAAGCAAAGTTCATTCCTTCAAGCTATGTTGAGCTTGATTTATTTGTTCCTATTTTAAAGAAAAAGGGATGTTTGAAAAGGAAAGTTTGCCTTGTTCAATTAACCACAAAATTTAGTGAGTTGCTTGTTCAATTACTAATCCAAAAAGAATTAAATGATTGAACTTGTTCTTTAATCCCACATATTTAGTGCTTTATTTTGTTCAGTTACTATTTCCAAAAAGAATTAGGTGATGTGTTTTCTTTGTTCATTTACCCCAAATTCTGTTCAATTCATAAACTGATGTATGAGTTTCTGATTTTACTTAAAAGGAAAAGAGCATAATCCTCTAGTCAGTTTAGTGATAGATTGGAATATGTGCTTTAAGTTTGAAAGCAAGTAAATAGAGGTCAAGATGGGGGGTTGGTAACCTGTAAAATTGAGTTAGTATGCGTTTAGTTCAACTCCCACAAAAATCTCTAGAAACAACCTCCAAACACTTGTCAAGCTGCAAAAATACCAAAAGCACAACTTGTCAAAATGTTAGGATTAGGCAAACGAAATGCACAAGCTTTTTAACCAGATGCGAGCCTAAAATCCTACTATATGTGAGCTATCATACTATATGCGAGCTTCCTTACTAAATGTGATCCCATGCTGACCAGATGCGAGCCTAAATGGAAAATGACCCGGGAAATCCTAGATGCGAGCCTAGTTTTCCGCAGTGCGAGAGCGTATCCCGGATGCGATCCTGAATGACTAAAAATGATCCTGTGACTGAATCCTAAGCAT
This sequence comes from Thuja plicata, assembly GCA_018584345.1. NCBI lineage: Eukaryota > Viridiplantae > Streptophyta > Pinopsida > Cupressales > Cupressaceae > Thuja > Thuja plicata. The sequence goes on along the minus strand of MU223082.1, from coordinate 3,675,264 downwards.
GCAAATTGGAAAAAAAGTGTTAAAAAATGAGGCCAAGTTGAAAATATTTCCCCACGGTGGGCGCTAGAAATGTGTGTGTATATTATGTACCTGATAAGAGAGACACAACACATCAATAAGTCATTACATTAGTTCAAAAGGGTTAGATAAGCATACAAAACCAACTAATATTGACCTATTGCCTTCTAACTAAGAAGAGTGTGATTAGTAACATAATAGCCCTCAGATTATGTTATAATCAGTGACATATACGACCTAGCATGAAGGATTTTAGTTTAAAAACAAGCTAAAATATGAGAAAACATGCATTCTAGCTCTAAAAATGGAAATACGAACAATGTAAAAGCATGAAATAAGAAGTGAAATATGTATCTAAGATTAATCTAACAAAATAACATTGCATTTAGGATATGAGGTGAAGGCCTATTTGCTCTAAAAAATGGCTTCTATTTATAGAAGAATGAGAGAGAGAGAGAGAGGGGAGACAAGGTGGAGTAATGAGTTGAGGGACTCATTAATGGAGGTGTAAGAGCCATTAATGCCTTGGACATTAATAACACATGGATGAGACATAGGTTTAAGGCATCTTTATTAATGAGGCATTAATGAAAGCCTTAAAGAAGCAAGGGAAGGGTGTAAGAGGGTGGCTTGAGAAGGTGGACTTGAGAAAGTGGACTTTCTCAAGTGGGTTGAGTTGTTAATCATTCCTTAATGGAATGTGACAACATTAGGAGGTGGGTTAGGGTAGATTTGGAATTAGGATTAGATTAGCAAGGGTGAATGGGTTGAGATGGGTTAGAACCCAGGGTAGAAGTGGTTGAGATAGGTTAGGTTGGGGTTTAGGAGAATATTATTTAAATGAATTAAACTTATTTAATTCATTCAAAAATAGGAATTTAATTATTAAAACAATTTAATTGCTTTTTAATAATTAGGGGACTATAGCCATTTTAATTAAATTAAATAGGCTAGGGGAATGGGTTAATTGCAAGTGGGTAATTGATTTAGGGATTTATTTAATTCATTTATAATTAAATACTATAGCCATGTTTGATTTTGATATGATTTAAATGGTTTGAATTGATTAGGATCATATGGCTTTAATAGTTAATATAAATTAGTGATAAAAATACCTAGGACATTAAATTGATTTGAAGAATTATGCCAAGAAGTAACAGGGTCGTTTGGACATAATCGAGGGTATGATCACACTTAGGGAAAATAGGGTCCATAGTTGGAACAGACCAAATTCAGGTGGTTACAAAGATAAGGTCACTTATAGATTAGGATAAGATCAATAAATTAGTATCATTGAAGCAAGGATATGCCATCAAATGCTATGTTCAAAGTAATCAAAGCTAGGTGTAAGCTTACTATTTGATGTAAACTGCTCACGAGACTGATCAGGGAGAGATAAAAAATGGTCTGCAGATGTCAGAAACAAGTCAAATAAGATTTTTGGATTCAAAATACGTTGTCCCATACAAAAAATGCAAAATTGTATGAAAAAAGATTTATAACCAGACGATAAATTAGAAAACTCATACGAGTTGATGTTGGGAATTGTTAAATGTGATAAAATATGGCAGTGAAAACCATTAACTCGTACAAAAATTCTCACCACACCACATGAAAATTATCACTGGCCCATACGAAAAAGTGGGCAATAAGAGTCCTAAAATTATAACTTTTAGGACAAAAGATTAGGGACCATAAAACTTTATGCAGGACAAATGGTTTTCACCACTACATTTGATTGTTTTGATTATTTCTAGTTTCCATTTGGATTTTAAGTGTTTAGGTAGTTGTATATTTGGAAAATGGAAGCACTTCCATTTTAGACTGGTTTAGCTCTCCAAGTAAGTGGTTTGGGGTCATGTCAAGCACCTTGAATGGGTCTTTGACTTGGATCTAGCTTTTACCCATGTTCTACCCCCTTTTCCACTTCTCTCCAGCCTATTTTTGGTATCCTAAACTGCAGACCTGAGATTCTTGACCTCAGGATCAAGGTCAACCTTCTGGGTCAAGGTCAACCTCGAACCTAACCTAGGTCAGAGTCAACCTGGACCTTGACCCAGGGTCCAAATTTCATGTTTTTGGGGTTTTCAGATGTCGGGATTTGGAAATAATTAATTCCCTCTTCCAGGTCGACTATTTCAGTTTTTGAGGCAAAAAACCTTGAAATTATATTTAATATAGGTCCAATTCTAAGGTTATAGGTCTAATTGGAATTTAATTATCCTATGTAGGCCTCTCTAGAAGATTGTGCCCTAGTTTTATATATAAGGAAGCTTTCTCCTCTCATTTTCTCTAAGACGCAAGAATCAATTTCATCCATCCAAACTCTATGCATGATCTATCAAAGAAAACATACTCTCTCAAGCATTCAAGCATTCAAAGACATTCAAGATTTCAATTCATCAAAGAGATCCATTGGTAGCCATTGAAGGATTCAAGCTTTATGGAGCCCTCTTGTTGAAGATTTCTCCATCCACATCCAGCCTCTTCTTATTCTAAGATCCATTCAAGATTGGTGTTGAAGATCTAAAAACAATTGATTTGAGACATCCTACATCCTACATTCGACATTCATTTGGTGCATACATACTTGTGGATCCAAGGATTTGAATCCTCCACAAGGGTTTCTATACAAGAAAGGTGAATTTGTTTATTTTCTTTGTTTATTTATACAATTTCAATTATAATTTAAGGTTAATTTCAAAATCGGGGTTTAACCAAGGAAAACCCCTCCCCATAAAACAAAACCATTTTTTCTTGTAGGTATAGTATAGGACAATGAATTTCAGATCAAATTTGGATACCCTTTTCGGCCAACTTTTGGGATCCGCAAGTAGAATTTCCATTGGAGCAGTGCAGGTCAAGGTCAAACATTTTGGGGTACAATTGTGCCCTGCCAAAGAGGTCAAGGTCAACCTAACTTAGAAAAGGAAAATATTTCTGGGTTTTGTCTGTCTCTGCGATTCTATTTTAGATCCAGTTGCAAAATTTGTTGAAACCTGACACAGACATCATAAAATAAGCTATTCCAGATCTGCTATGTTTTGAGGTTAGTACTTGTCTTCAATTCATTTCAATTAAGGTCTCAATCAATTCCATTATATACTCTTCATCCATTATTTGGGATTTTAAGGCTTTCTTCTTCCTTCTTATTTTCGATCAATTGATGCATTTGTACATTAACCATTTTCTTATGGTTGATCAAAGTGGATCTTTCCTTTGTGAAATTTGGGGCTAAGAGGATAATCTTACCTTCTCCACTATCTCAACAATACAATTTACCCAATAATAATAACAATACATTCAATTGCTATCCCACATCATTATTCATATCTTACATTCTAATAAACCCCGATTTTTAGATATTACAGTAGTTTAGTGATAAAAAAACATAGAAGACACACATAAATCAAGGGGAATCCAAACACAAGCTATCCTAGAAAGTTTGCATAAGAGGAAAAAAATTTCTTGCTAACCTAGGTACACACCCAATAGCTAATCAAAATATGATCATTGACTATCAAACAATGGATATTCAACGTTGTATTATCGGACTCCAAATGCTAATGGGGAAACAATATGGAAAGTGTCTTGGGGGAGTTACTATATCCCTTGCACAAAGATTATCATCCTTTTGGAGGTGAAATGGGTAGTTTCTATTCCTAGGGTTCATAGTTAGGGTTTTTGTTCAAATAAGCCCTTCATAGTCACGCAAGCATGATTGAGGCCTATAGCCCTATGAAGTGATGCACTCATCCTCCGATACTTTAATCTCAAGGATAATTTTGTTTATTTTCCTTGTTTCCACTTGAGTCATTCTCTTGAGGTGAGTACTTTTTCCCTCAATGATAGAATCACTAAGAGGTACACATGCAACAAATTAGAAAATTTTAAGGGTCTGGATTTCTGATTCTCTATGCAGAAAAGAGCATAATTTCCTACGTCTACGCTTTTCTCAAGCATATCATGGATGCATGTTCATTTACCTGATTTATTTTTATTAATTAATCCAATGCTCCTGGGTTTCTAATTGTCTATACAGATAAGCGAATAGTCCCCCGACATTGAAGAAAACACTAAAAACTAACTTATTAAGTGCCTAATAAAATTATTAAGGAAGACACAATGTTTTCTTGTATCTCCTTAGGCAATGTGCAAAGATGACTCGTTAGTAGTCATAGTAGTTCATTTAGCAATATAGTTTTTGACAAGTGTATTCTTGGAGAAAAGTTCTACAAATAACCCGTCAGACTGCTCAAAAGATCATAAAAATAGATAACTATTGATCTCCAAGTTTTGTTGTCTATTAGTGTCGCATACTTAGTCATAACCAAGGTAGGCTGGTCAGTCATCGTTGCGACTGAGCCATACCACTAAGGACGAGATTGAGCAGTAGTTAATGCTGAGCAAGTTAGTGGTCACCGAGTACTCACTAGTTGTCAAGTAGAATGATTGTTGAGTTTCATAGAAGACTTAGTGCCATGTGACAATATATGGTTATGTTGAGCGAGATAGTATTGACCGAGCACCATACTTTACTTATGCTAAGTAGGACAATTTTTGTATATGTGTTTGGAATGACACAAACACATAGGTAAACTATTTTGGCCAATTTCTATGAATCATTTAATGATCATTCACATATATTTAATGCATTAATTATGCGCTATTTTTGTGATCATGGATCCCTATGCAAGCCATGCAACCAATCAAAATTAGGGATGCCTAAGCGGAAAAATATGATGAATCTAGATTGTTGATCTTGGTCTGGATGTTTCATCAATGATCTATATATGGGATGCTTTAAACCCTAATGGAAGAATGCATGTGTGTGGATGCGAATGTGAAGAGCAGAGATCGGGTGTATATGCATGTTTTGCATATCTCAAGCATCGACTAGACAAAGTGATCGAGTAGAGCAGTGAAGAGAAGCACATAGATATATCAAATTGAGATATCAGTTAATAATTGGAAAGAGGAGATCCATTATCAGCATTTGTAGTGCAGGCCGAAGGATCAGGTACTGATACATTCTAGCAAGTGAATCAGTGTAAATCTCTTAATAGAGTGGTCCTAACAGGCCTTTGTAAATATCTTAATAGAGTACTTACTTAGTTGTAAGTTTTAAATCCTTTAAAAAGGTAGATTGTATAAGTTTGTAAGCTCTTAAAAGGGAAGACCCCTCACAGGGTAGATCATCATAAGTGATCAAATTTTTGTAGCCCTAATAGGCACACTTTATTACTGCAGTAGTGAATATTTATGGGTGTCATCCTCACCCTAATTTTACCTTCAAGGGTTTCTGGGTTACCAAATCTTTGTTATGTGTTAATTATGGATATGATTAGATGTTAGATCTATCACATCATTTTAGTTTATGTTTATGAATACATGGTTGAATCAATTAGTTTTAGAAGTGTAAAATTTTTATAGATCTGATTCACCCCCCTCTCAGTATACTTCTCTCCCATATTAGACTTCCAGCAAGAAAATGCAAGGTTCAGGGTTAGAAATACCAAAATCATATAAAACAAACCTTAAAAAAACTCTCTATTTTCCATATGATAAAGTATATTCAAGCATAAAATTGTACAAAAAATCTCACCTAGCCATATGAAAATTATGAGCAGATGATATGATAAAAGGTTATGGCTCGTACAGTCCTATATAAAACATCGTATGACAATTTGGAAAAGAATGTTGTTATGTATGTGGAGCCTAATCAGACTCAGTTTCTTTCGGCATGGTTTCCCCCCAGACTTATCTACAGGGGTTTGGGGACAGTTCCCCCAAGCTCAGGGTCAAGGGGCAGAGCCCCTTGCGGGGTCTTGGGGCAGCGCCCCAGGCAGGGTCAATAATGACTTAATAATATTGTAAAGGGTCGACCATTAATTTTCTATTAGTCAGAGTATTTTTGCCCTAATTAGGTTATGTCAAAAATACATGTGTAAAGGGCTTAGGGTTTTGAGATTCATTATGGCATGAGGGATTTTTCATAGCTTCCTATGGCGGTATTGAGTTGCAGGTTTCAGATTGTAATTACTAGATAATAATAAAGATATTGGACTCGTTGTTGGTGGACGTAGCCCAGGGATTGGGTGAACCACGTTAAATCTCTGTGTCTTTGTGTTCTCTTCCGTGCATTAATATTTACATTTTTCTACTTATTATTCTTACAACTGGTATCAGAGCAAGGTTTTTTTGTTTGTTCTTTCATCTATTCTCTGAAGCAGGTCTCACGAGTTAGTGGGAGAGTCTCTCGCTTAAGTGGGAGAAATGGCAGACGAGGGTAGGCTGAAGATTGATAAGTTTAATGGGCAAAACTTCCAGTTATGGAAGATGCAAATGGAGGACTATCTCTATCAGAAGGATCTATGGCGGCCATTAGAGGGAGTAGCCAAGAAAGAGGTAGCAATCTCTAAGGAAGATTGGGATATTTTGGATAGGAAGGCAATGGGGAGTATTCATTTATGCCTGGCACAATCAGTGGCATTCAATATTACTGGAGCAACGATAGCTAAAGATCTGATGGAAACCCTAGCAAAGTTGTATGAAAAGCCTTCAGCTTCAAACAAGGTATTTCTCATGAAGTGTTTATTTAACATGAAAATGGTAGAAGGTGGATCAATCACTGATCATTTAAATGAGTTTAATATAGTTACAAGTCAGTTAACTTTAGTTAAAATTACCTTTGATGAAGAGGTTAGGGCTCTCTTGATTTTGTGCTCTTTGCCAGAAAGCTGGAATGGCTTGGTAATGGTTGTTAGTAATTCTATTTTTGGTTCTAATACCCTAAAGTTTGATGATGTTGTTGGTGTTATATTGAGTGAGGAAAATCTCAGGGGCATCCACATCGGGTAGTGTATTGAACGCAAAAAGCAGAGGCTGAACAAGAGACAGAGGAAACAACTTTGGAAATCATGGAAAATCATGAGGGAAGTCAAAGGGAAAGAGGTCTCAGTCAAGAGGACCTAGCGACTGCTGGTACTGTGGAAAACCAGGACATAAGAAGAAAGATTGTTGGTCTTGGAAGAAAGATCAAGGAGACAAACACGATGGAAACAAGGAGGCAAATGTGGTAAGTAAAAAATTTGAAGAAGATTCTTTTCTCTTGTCTTTAGAAAATGTTGATGATTCATGGGTGTTAGATTTAGGGGCTTCATTTCATGCTACACCCCATAGAGTTTATTTTGTTGATTATGTCCAAGGGGATTTTGGGCTAGTTTATTTGGGAGATAATGAACCCTGTCAAATTGTTGGAAAAGGTAGAATCAAGATTAAGTTGCACAATGGGAATCATTGGCTACTATAAGAGGTAAGAAATCTTCCAAGGCTGAGTAGGAATTTAATTTCAGCAAGGCAACTCACTGATGAGGGTTGCATAGTTACTTTTAATGATAAAAATTGGAAGGTTTCAAAAGGTTCCTTTGTAGTAGCAAAAGGTGTGAAAGTAAGCACCTTATATCTTTGTACAGGACATACTATTCCCTCTACTTTAATTGTTTCAGAGAAAAATGAATGTTCAGGAACAATTGCTGCAGTTGAGCAGGTAGAACAAGAGACAGTAGCTGGAGATTTTGAAAAAGCACTATGGCATAATAGACTTGGGCACATGAGTGAAAAAGGTATGAAATTACTTCATTCAAAGAAAGTTCTACTAGGTTTGAAATGTGTTAATATGGATTTCTGTGAAATTTGTGTGTATGGAAAACAAAAGAGAGTTAGTTTTGTAAAGAGTGGGAAGGAAAAGAAAGATGAAAAATTAGAGCTTGTGCATATAGATGTATGGGTTCTAGCTCAGCCATCTTCCCTTGGTGGCTCTCAGTATTATGTTACATTCATTGATGATGCAACTAGGAAAGTATGGATATATTTCATTAGACATAAATCTGATGTATTTGAAACTTTTAATAAATGGAAAAGCTTGGTTGAAAATGAGATTGGAAAAAGATTAAAATGTCTCAGATCTGATAATGGTGGTGAGTATTGCAGCAAAGAATTTGAATATTATTGTGCCTCTACTGGTATTTGTAGACAGAAAATAGTTCCAAGGACTCCACAGGAAAATGGAGTGGCTGAATGCATGAACAGGGCAATAATGGAACGTGCTAGGATCATAAGGTTGCATGCTGGACTCCCCCTAAACATGTGGACAAAGGCTGCAAATACTACTGTATATTTGATAAATAGAGGTCCCTCTACTCCCTTGGGTTGTGGTATCCCAGAGGAAGCATGGACATGTAAGAAGGTGAGTTATTCTTTTCTCAGAACCTTCGGTTGTGAAGCGTTT
>MU223082.1:3647294-3665751 GCA_018584345.1 Thuja plicata | reverse complement strand
GTAGGGAGCTTAATGTATGCTATGGTATGTACTAGGCCAGATATTGCACATGCAGTGGGAGTTGTTAGCCGATATATGAGTCACCCTGGGATTGAGCATTGGAATGCAGTCAAATGGATTCTCAGATGTTTGAGAGGTACATCCAATACGTGTTTACACTTTGGGGGCTCTTCTACTACTGTTCATGGCTATGTTGACTCAGATTTGGTAGGAGATATAGATACCAGACGGAGTACTACAAGTTATGTATTTACTGTTGGTGGGACAGCAGTGAGTTGGATTTCTCGGTTACAAAAGGTGAATGCGTTATCCACTACAGAGGCAGAGTATGTTGCTGCTACAGAGGCAACCAAGGAGATGATATGGCTTCAATTCTTCATGGAAGAATTGGGACATCCACAGGAAGATAATTATTTGTATTCAGATAGTCAGAGTGCCATTCATCTTGCAAAGAATTCTGCTTTGCACTCAAAAAAAAAGCACATACAATTGTGATATCATTTCATTCGGTCAGTTTTGGATGATGGATAGTTAAAGTTGGAGAAGATACATATAGATGATAATCCAATAGATATGTTTACAAAGGCAGTGAAAAGGGAGAAGCTGAATTCCTCTTCAGCTTCGATTGGTCTTCTAGACTGAACAAAATAAAAGAACAACAGAGTCCAGGGTGGTTTCTTTATTCCAGTGGGAGCTATAGGTTTGGTCAATCAGTCTCCAAGTGGGAGGATATTGTTGTGGAGTCTGATCAATCCCCAAGTGGGAGATTGTTATGTATGTGGAGCCTAATCAGACTCAGTTTCTTTCGGCGCATTTTCCCCCCAGACTTATCTATAGGGGTTTGGGGGCAGTGCCCCCAAGCTTAGGGTCAAGGGGCAGAGCCCCTTGCGGGGTCCTGGGTTAGCACCCTAGGCGGGGTCAACAATGACTTAATAATATTGTAAAGGGTCAACCATTAACTTTCTATTAGTCAGAGTATTTTTGCCCTAATTAGGTTATGTCAAAAATACCTGTGTAAAGGGCTTAGGGTTTTGAGATTCATTATGTCATGAGGGATTTTTCATAGCTTCCTGTGGTGGTATTGAGTTGCAGGTTTCAGATTGTAATTACTGGATAATAATAAAGATATTAGACTCACTGTTGGTGGACGTAGCCTAGGGATTGGGTGAACCACGTTAAATCTCTGTGTCTTTGTGTTCTCTTTCGTGCATTAATATTTGCATTTTTCTACTTATTATTCTTACAAATGTATGGACAGAATCTGAGAAATTCATATTCAAGGCAAAAATTTGATTTCTAGCCCCACGGTGGGTGCCAAAAATGTGTGTGAAATTTGCGTACATGTTTCTCAAAAACACTCAATAGATCATTACATGCATGGTTATATGAATGAAATTTCATAAAGACATATCAACCATACTAAATCAATCTATTGCCTCCTAAATGATGCAAGTATGATTGCTCTCATATTTTCAAGCATTACCAGTGACTTGACTACACCAAGACGAAGGATTTAAAAATGAATGCATGGTTAATCTATGTTTTTGAATTTTTTGAATGAAAATAAGATGAAAACTAATCTAAATTGATGCAAAATGATATCAAATTAAGCTAGATGAATCCATGATTCAATGCTAAAATCTAATATGTAAGATAAAAGTTAAATTAGAATATTTGATGTACAATTAATAAAGAATAAACTAGTATGATAACAACATTATTTGATTGCAATATTGAAATCCATGATTCAATGCTAAAATCTAATATGCAAGATAAAAGTTAAATTAGAATGATTTGATGCACAATTAATCAAGAACAAACTAGTATGATAACAATACTATTTGATTACAATATTTGTATATGATCTTGTTTTTTTATTTGAGAGGTGAGAGTCCGATTTTATAGAAAACTTAGATAAAAGTGACGGTTGAGATTAATTGAGAAGGAGCGATCAAGATTTTCCCTGAATTAGCACAATCCATGTGAGCTTGAGCTGATTGGCTTCTTTCTTGAGTGATTTATTGAGTTAAGATTTTATTGAATGTTTTTTCGATTGATTATTCAACTTTCCTTTTTCAACTCCAGTTTTGATTTTTTCTTTGTTTTATTCCATTTTGCTCATTTTTCTCAAATTTTAACTCTTTTTCTTAAATTAATCCCCTTTTTCTGGTTTAATAACAAATTAATTTATTTAATAAATATGCTAGGATATTTAATAAATAAATAGGATAAGAGTGATTTAATTTCCAGATAATGTTGGTATTTGCGATTTTGGTTGATTTGGTGATTAAATACAACCTAGTGATCAGACCAGGTTGAATTGATGAACAAATTATCCTTGGTTAGGACTTTGATGGTTAAAGATTGATTAATCAAGATTAGGTGCTTATAATTTAGAAGTTTATTTTTGGGTGATTACAGAGATATATTTGAAATATTTGGATCATTGTGAGAAATGGAAGGAACCGTTGAATATGAAAAGGGCACACTATGGTAAGTGGGCATTGATGAAGGCAATGAAACACATGGTACACGTTAAGGAATAGAATGAGAAATAGGATTTGGGATGCTAGAATGTGTAGGATTGAGATTTTGAGTGGAAGTTGTTATGATAGGTGGAGTATAAGTGTAAATTCTAGGGACAAAGGTAGGGATAGGCATAGAGATTTGAACACTAGTAGTAGGTGGAATACAACTTGAATCTTGATCACAACATCTAATAAGTTTGACATTGGTATCAATGAGATGAGAGAGACAATGGAAGATGTTAACACCATGTTCATCATTACGAATTATCTTCCTTAAACCTTCTACAATAGAAATGACTTCAGGATTGGATTTTTCTCGTCCTAGCCATTGTTCAAATTTGTCAAAGTCATTGGAAAGTTTTTGGACTTGCATAGGAGGGACTCTTAAAGCATCATCTTCATCATGAGAATAATGGGAAGATTTTTTATCCATGATAGGATTGATATCACTAGTATTCATGTTGGTATCATCAAGATTCCTAGGAAAGAAAGAAGACTTGGGATCAAAAGAACCCATAAGTCTATGAATTCTCCTAACCAGAATGCTATAAGTAGGACTCAAAGTTATAACACTCATGCACAAGTGAATGAAAGGAAGGATATAGATCTAATGCAATTGTAATATTTGAAAGAGATATGCAACCCAAGAAAATAAAATATTTTATAAAAGACGCATCTAACTATCAAATTCAAACATGTAATGTAAAGCATACACAAGTAGATCTAGATATAAATAAGAACATCATGCAAAGAATATCTAACTACAAAATCAAAAGTATTTAAGGGAGTTGGGTTCACCAAAATGTATAATAGAAAATTGTGAGCCTATATATCTAGATTCATACAATGTAATAAAGCTATAATATGATATAATGCGCACAAGGAGATCTAGACACCAGATCAGAATGAAAATGTAATCCATTGGGTTCACTAAAATGTATAATAGAAAATGGTAAGAAATTATAAGATCTAGATAAATCACCAAGATCCTACAAAAATTGGAATACAAACCCACCCTTAAGCAAAATCTGATAAGCACTACCAAAAGGAGGAAGGGTGTTAATGCAAGATCTATGACCAAGGGGGTTTTGGATTCCTATGAGGATAAATGTGATATGCTAAAGGATAGATGTAATATAATAAAGTAAGTGCAAAGGAAAATGAGGAAGAATAAGTGCACTTGGAAACAAGATGAAGAAGGTAGGACTTTGAATCTAAATTTTACTATCATTGGAATCTCAGATTATGTTGTTACCTGTAACTTCAGATCTAGAAGGTGGGGACTTGAATCTTTATGTCCTACACTAAAAATGGCAGGGACAAGTCGACTTTTTGGGGACACATCGACTAGTCAATTTATTCCTAGCAAAAATGGATGAAACTTTCTTGGTTCTTGCAACTGTAGCTATACTACCCAGATCCAAAATTGCATCTCTATAACCTTTTCTTGCACACAAAAAAATGGGAAAAAGGTTGTGGAAATGGATTTTCCTTGTTCAAACCCTTGTTTAGGAATCAACCTTGAAATATGATAGAAATTGCATAAATAAAAGTAATGTAAAAGATTTTTTTTTATTTACCTCATGTGAAACCCTCATGAACGCATGTAGTAATCGCTCGAATATATGAAGATTCATGAATATGCTTAGAATCCAAAGAGTTGACCTTGGATTGAGATGTAGAGTCAAGGATTCCTTTAGAAATGCATGGATCTATGATTTCCAATCTTAGATCTAGAATGAAGATATGATTGAAAACCACATGAAGAGAGAAATGGATGTATGAGTCTTCTTGCTTGATTGATAATTCCTCTACTTGGCTATCATGGGAGATAAAATTGAATCAATTAGAGAAGGTTACCTTTTCTTGATTGGATCTTGGATAAATAGAGACTTGGAGATCTTGAATTGGATGCTTGCCTTTAAATCTTGAATGCAAGTCCTCAATTTTCTTGAATTCGTGATCACTTGATTATGATATAGCTTGCACTTGAATGAATTATCTTGTGTTATAAAAACAATGAGAAGATATGAGGTCCTTTTATAGTAAATCCTTGAATTTGGGATTCAAATTTTGGCAAGGCTGACCACAAGACTGAATCTCAAAGGAAAACATTTTATCGGGCCTCAGGGAAAATTTGGGGATGTCAGGGAAGGTGAAAAGATGTGGGGGGAGAAAATGTAGGTTGTTGTGATCAAGAATAACGGACATTCAAACCTCAAAATCACCAAAATGGGTCTAATAGGTTCTAGAGCATCCAATTATGGGTGCTAACTTTTTAGGATGACACAGTACTAAAGGTCTTGATAAGTCATTTTTGGCGCATCACCATTTAGAAAATAGTTTTCATTTTCATTATTCCTCCTTACCCTTTCCCCAAAAAAATATTTAGTTTAGTTAGCTTAGGTACCTCCTATTTTTATGCTAACATGGACACCTGTGTAGGAATTGAACATTTGGTCTATGTCAACAAATGGGTTGTGTTCTCCCATAGTCAGTATGTGCCTTCTCCTATGGGTGCATGTAGTCCTTTGGATCATCCTTTTCCTTATCTCATATGGGTTATGTGTTCCAGGATTTGAACTCATAATCACCCTCTCAACAAGGCTTGTGAATTATCATCACATTCCAAAGTCATCCCTTTATTTTAAATAAATTTTTATTTTTCTTAAAATATATATATATATATATATATATATATAGATATATATATATATAGTTAGTTAGTTAGGTTTTTATCAAACAAAGAAGAATAAAATCTTTTATTAAATTATTATATTTTTTAAATGAAAAAATAACATTGTTAAACACTCAACAACTATTATGGCAGGATCCTCTTAACATTACAAGAACATGAGAGGCAGGAGAGGGAGCGATGGATGGGGGCTTTGAGTTGTAGGGGATTTTCTAGAGAAGCCTCAGATGGAGAGGTTATGGATGATGATTGTGATGAATCTTTTATCTTTCTTTTCCTTTCTTTTTTGTTGATTCGTTCATTCTTTTGGATGGGGGATTTTGTGGAGTAGACAACATTTTCATTGGTTGTTGTGGTGGAAGAAAAAAAATTTATTATTTGTGGTGTGGCTTTGGAGGGGTTTCCTAGAAATTTTTCCACTATTTTAATTTTCTTCTCAGTGGAGTTGTTATTGGTTTTTGCTCCATTATAGTTGTTGGATACCTTGTCCTACCAACTGGATTTTTCTTTTATGGTGGAGGGTATTGTCTTCCTATGGATGTTGTGATGGTCAATAGTTTTGTTTCTTGAGGGGGATTTGGGACCCTATTTTTGATTTCCTCTTGCCTAGGAGTGTCATCCTTATGTTTGGTGTGCAAGAACACTATTTTGTGGGGCTTAAGAGTTCTCGTAGGATGATTTGGCGCGACTTCAGGGGTTGAGGTTTCCTTGAAAATTTCTGGTGTTTGGGGAGTCCCTTTAGAAGATATGGTTGAGCTCCTTGTGTGCTCCTTGTGTAGATTTGGATTTTTTGTGGGTGGTGTATTTTCTTCCCCTATTCTAGATCCTTGGTTGGGATACCCTCTTTGGAATTATATTGAGGTGGAGTTATTGACAGTTTCTTTACTGGGCTCCCTCTTCTATTGAGGTGGAGTTATTTAATCATCCAGAGTTGAGTGAATCATTGAGAGTTAATCCAAGCTTGAGTAGATCATCTAGAGTGGTGTGGATCATTGAGATTGGAGTGATAATTTAAAGATGAGAAGAAATATCCTTCATTTCAGAGTTGTGTTGTAGTTTTTCTAGCCAAATTGGTAAAGCCCATGAGGCTTAGCAATGTAATTTATGAATATTTCTATTTTCTTATATTGAAGAAATATAAAATTAGTTATTTATATTGTTGTGATTTATATGATATTTTATTTATTGTTCTATGCATAAATCTTCAATCGAGTAATTTACAAGTACCATTTTATAGAAGTTTTGGATCTAATTAAAGGTATGTTTATTTTATTTTAAATAAGTTTTTCTTTTATTGATAATCAGTTTCTAGATGGAACTTTGAATCATGGGATCACATTAAGGGACCCTATCTTCATGGTGATATATAAGTTGAGGCATTTAACCTCCTTGGTTTTTGAATTGTACCAGTCTATGTATTTGTATTCATCTTCTTATCTCTTCAAACACCTTGTTTCTCCTAGATATCTCCTTATCACTCCAAACCCTTTATCTTTCTACAACACTTATCTCTCTTAAGCATCCCCCTTATCTATCATTTATGCATATCCTTATCTCTCTTTTCTTCTATTCTCTTGTCACCCTCTCCTTGACCGTCTCTTAGTCAACATACCTCTTGTATATACGCTAACATGATCACTTGTGTTGGACTTGAACATTCATTCTATTCCAGAAAATGAGTTGCGTCCTCCCATAGCCAACATGTTCCTTCTCTTACGGGTGTGTGCAGTCCTCTTAATCATTCTTGTACTTATCTCCTGTGGGTTGGGTGTTTTAAGGTTTTGAACTAATGACCACTCTCTCAATAGGGCTCATGACATACTATCACACTATGAAGTCATCCCTTTATTTTAAATAAGTTTTTACTTTTCTTAAAATAGCAGTATATATTGATAAGTTTTTATCAAACAAAGAAGAATAATATCTTTTATTAAATTATTATATTTTAAAATGAAACAATAACATTATGAAACATTCAAAAACTATTATGGTAGGATCATCTTAACATTACAAGAACATGAGAGGCAGGAGGATCAATGGGATGAGGGCTTCAAGTTGCAGGGGAGCTATTGGAGAAGTCTCTGGTGGAGAAGCTATGGATGATGGTTATGGTGACTCTTTTGTATTTATTTTCCTTTCTATTTAATAGATTTATAGATGCTTTTGGATAGAGGATTTTTTGAATTACATGATATTTACCTTAGTTTTGTGGTGTAAGCAACAACCTCTTGTTGTCTATGTTGCGGCTTGGGAGGAGTTTCCTAGCACTTTTTCCACAGTTTTCATCATCTACAATATGGAGTTGTTGTTGGTTTTGGATTCATTCTAGTTGTTGGATCCCTTTCCCTGCCTATTGGATTTTTCATTTATGGTTAAGGGTTTGGTATTCCTATGGATGTTGTGATGGCCACCGGTTTTGTTTCTTGAGGGGGTTTTGGGACCCTATTTTTGCTTTCCTCTTTCCTCGAAGTGTCATCCTTCTATTTGGTGTGTATGAGTGCTATTTTATGGGGTTTTAGAGTTCTCATAAGAGAATTTGGGGATGCTTCAGGGGTTGAGGCTACCTTGACAATTTCCAGTGTTTGGGAGTCCCTTTTGTAGATAGGGTTGAGCTCCCTATGTGCTCCTTTTACAGATCTAGAGCTATTGTAGGTAATGTATTTTCTTCCCCTATTCTAGATCCTTAGTTGGGATACCCTCTTTGGACTTCTATTGAGGTGTACTTATTGAGGGTTTCTTGTTTGGGTTCCCTCTTCTCTTTGAATCCTAAGTTTTCTTTCTTTGTTAGATAGTTTTTTGGGTTCAAAGTTGTTTTTATTGCCATCCTTTGGTGCTAGTTTGTAGGCGGTGTTTATTTTTTTGATTGTGGGATTGCTGTGTGAGTAAGGTCTTTTTAGAGGGTGATATAAATGATGTCTCTTCTACTATTACTAATAAGAGAGACATAGATAATGTTTTCTCTCAAGATTTTTGGGGGTTTTGTGGCCTAGTGTTACAGTAGCACTGTTTATCTTGCTGGTTCTTGGTGGCTTTGTCTGTGTTTAGTGATTTTATTATGCCCATTTTTGGTGGTGTTCATATTTATAAGGTGAATATATTCCCTTGTGACTCAATGTTGGGATTTTGGCTACTCCTTTGCCCCTTGTTGTACGATCCATATCTATAGATCTTTTGGTGGATGACTTGCCTATGTTGTCTGCAGGTAGGGTTCTCCCTGTGACTTGGTTCATGTTGGCCAATGCTTGTTTTGTGGTGTTGTGTATTAATGTTGTTACTGTTGTTATAGAGAGGCGTTCCCTTTTTTGGAAAACATGTGTGTCTTTATTGTCTTGGGCCTTTGTTTTTGTCTTGCTTGTGAGATTTTTATCTTGCTAGTGAGATGGACCTTCGACCTTGTTTTGTCTTGAGAAACTCCTTCTTGTTGGGATTCTCAGTAGATTTTTGATGCTTTAGATATACTTACCACTTGGGCCTCTTTGTCCTATTTTGGGTCTCCTAGCCTCATCCTCTTCTTGATGAAGGTTTTTTGGTGTTGAGTTCCATGCATTCTATTGACGGGACTTTGTGATGGCCTCGCCAATAGGGAGAGAGTTGTCACTGGGTACCGGGGTACCGACCAACAATGCAATAGATAACTAGATGCACAAGAGTCAACAAAAACCTACCAAATCTTTCAGTCCATGCCCTCCTCACCAAAAAAATTCTTTGCAACACAACCAAAATCCTCTGCAACACAAACAGTAGCAAAAGAAAAGCAACAATGTGAAAAATGGGTTTTTTGTACAACACAACCAAAATCCTCTGCAACACAAACAATAGCAAAAAAAAATAAACAATACAAAAAATGGGTAGTTGAACGTACATAACAATCACCATAACAACAAAAAATGAATTCGGTACATTCCATTGAATGCACATTAACTCCCAACAGCTTGTAAAGCCAAGTTGCCCCCATTTTACAAACACAAATTGTACAAGGTGGGAAGGGCGAGACATGTAAGCCCTTGAGAAGTGTAGTAGAAGACACCTCACCGTCAGAAATATGAAATTGGGAACGGGATATCTCAACCCTCGGGAATCACATGCGACGGACACGTGACCATCGGGAAATCAAAATCATGACCAGAAAAAGCCATCGATAAATGTTTTATGGGATGGATGACAACTTACTAGAAGCCAATCTCCACACAGGATGTATATTAGCATAATAATTCTTCTATTATCATTCTTAATGTTGCAATAGAACAATAAAAGAACAAAGGAGCAAGCTCATAGCTAAAAAGAGTAACAAAATTCATAGAGAGGATTAATAAAACATATCTTAAAGTACAATAATAATTGAACTTTTATGTCAAATACAAAGATATACATGATCAACAACAAAGAGAGAAATCTTAGGGTAAAAGAAAAGGTATAGCTAATAATCAACTGTACATAAAGAATCATACACCTAGTATTAAAAAGTACATTAAATAATTAAAGAGAAAATTTTGATATTGATTTGAGAGTACCTCATGGTGGATTAGTTGATGGTAGAAATACAAAACTAAAACACTGAAATTGTTTTCTATTGATTCAAGAGATTACAAGAGCTTTTTGATCAAATGATCAAAGATTAGGTTAATTGACATATGCCTTATGATTAGCTCATTATATAGAGGTCCTAGATACATCCAAAGTATTCTAAAACTTATCATGTAATTTTTTCATTATTAGAAATAAAAAAAAAATTAAAACTAAGAAAATAAAAGAAAAAAACTTAAAGTGGGATGAATTACTAGGGGAAGTGTACTAGTAGAAATTATAGCTAACTTTGCACACCCACGGATCCTAAAATAATACATTATATTTAGATATAAAAAAATTGTTGTCTTAGTATGTGACTTAACTACTGCCCAATTTATTTTTTCTATTCAGAAAAGATTTCATACCAACAATCTCTTGGAGTCCCTCGCCATCCTGGTCGCTGTGGAGCATTGTTATATGTGTGGTTGGTGTAAGATTATTTGTGAAGTTGATTCACAAATTATTGTGAATTTACTGAATAGACAAGAGCTTTTGGATGTCTTTTGGCAGTTGACTTTGGTTATTAAGAAAATTCTTTAGTTATGTGGGTCTCTTGACTCTGTCACTTTTACGTATATGCCCCATGAGTGGAATGGTGTTGTTGACTGCCTAGCTAAATGGGCTTCTAAGCATGGGCAAGAGATGGAATATTGTTGACCAGAGGCTCCTTCCCCCTGATTTATCTCATAAGTTGGATCAACTTGTTGTTCAAAATATGGCTCTTTAGAGCTCTTTGTGGTTTTGTTCTCTTTGGCTTTCAATAAATTTTTACCCCTTTTAGTTTAAACTACTTATAAATATTATTTAGGCTTCTAAGTAATAAAGGCACATGTTGTGGGAACCATTATGTGTGCAAGGGTAAAAAATAAGACATTTCAAAGTGTCATCCACATATTCCCTATTGTTGGACATTACCCTTTGCTTTGACAACCAAAAAAAATACACTATTGATCCAATACTTCTGCATAAATGCCTCAATTATCATGTACTATTGGTACCAATAAACTTGCACAATTGATCTAATTAAAAACTTTTATTTTTCAAAATGTGGGTGTCTATTCTCATACATGATTTTCTAGTAATCTTTTAATTTGCAAAATTTACTGTATGGTAATTGGAACATTAGAGGAAACACATGGTCTTTACAGAAGGGGCAAAACAATATCATGTGCATTCATATTGGGGGGTTGAAAAGGGGCAATATATTGCCTAAATAGGGGCAAGGGGTTTTTTTGGGCTGGGGGTGGGGGTCTATATAGGAAAATAGGTTTTGGGGTATTGGTGGGGGGTGACAAAAATGGAGTTTGGAGCAATATTTTTTGACAATATGGGGATTCTTTAGTATTCCATGAATGCACGTGTTATGATTCAGGTTCACTAAGTGAAGCCCCTGTGAGAGGAAATGGGTGTTGGTATGAGGTAGAGGAAAAACATAGGACATAGAACAAATTGAAAATAAAAGAGATAAGAAAAATATTTTAATAAAAAAATAATTTAGTCATATATATATTTGGAACCATACAAAGATTATATTTCATACAATTCAAAATACAAAAGTTTCAACTATATTTAATTACAAATATTTAGCAAAAACATAGCTAAGTTGCTCTTTCTTCTCCCCATAGAATTCAAAAAGACACCCTTGTTCTTGGTTTCTCTCACAAAAATAATTATCTTCTCTCTTTCTTTACATAATTCTATCCTGTGATTTTGTGGTTTCTACAACTGGAGATATCTTCTACGCTTTTTTTCTTCACATACATTTTTCTACCAAAAGTTGTCCCCTGTTTATTTTTCTATAAACTTGTATTTTGCTATGATTTTTCAAGACTCTTCTACATTTTTTGAGCAAGGAGGTAAAATAAAAGAAATATTAAATTACATTTAATTTGCATTGAAAAGGGGTAAGTAGAAGCTGGAGAAAGAAGTATATGGAGGAGTAATTAAGGGTGGTAGTTGGGATTAGTTTCAAACCCCCCCCCCCCTCTTAATCACAACTACTACCATCTATAATACGTAAATTGTCTTGTTGATGGACAAAGCTTTCTTTTCCCAATGGTTTGGTTAATATATTTGTGAATTATTCCTCTGACTTGTAATATTCCAAGCAACTTTGTCCATCCTTGATCAACTCTCTAGAATGAAATGCTAACTTGTAGCTATATGCTTGTTTCTCTTATGAAGATTGAATTATTTGAGAGTGTTATAGTTCAGTTTTTGTCACAATAGATTTTAGTTTCTTTTTCTTGTTCATTCTTCAATTCTTTAACATTCTTCTCATTGAAATCGCTTGATACACTACCCTTGTAGCTCCTACATACTCTACTTCAGCAGATGAAAGAGCAACAACCAGTTGTTTCTTTGAAGCCCATGATACTACACCAAATCTAAAATGAAAAACATAGCCAAAGGTGCTCTTCCTATCATCTATACTCCCTGCACAATCACTACCAATGTATCATATTAGCTTGAATTAATTTGATCTTGAGTTAATTTTTTTTCAAAAAATATAAGCCATAATCATGATCTAAACTTTTAGAACTATTTAGGATAGAATAGAAACAAAAAAAAATTGTTGTAAATGAATTACTAGTATAATATCATTATTCTTGACAATTAAGGCAATCTCATAACACTATGTTGCTCAAATAATTTAAGAGAATGTCATGAATTGAAATCTATTAAATAGTAAATTAAAATAAAGCTAGTGAAAAAAGGTTTCATTCAATGAATTATGAATCTTGAGTTATATGAGTTCTCGCTTGAATTTTTTCTCGTAGGGTAGATGATTTCATTCATTATACTTGTACACATTAAAAAAAAAGAATTCCCTGTTGCCATTAATTTCCATCATTAATTAAATTAAACATTATCCCTAATCTTCCCTAATTTGTTCTTAATAATTCCTAATATGCCCTAATTTATCCCTAATCATTCCTAATTCATCTAGAATCATCTCTAATTTTCCTTATTTCTTCCCTGATTGATCCTAATTATTGTTTTCCCCTTACTAACATTAATCAAATAATTTATTATTTAATTAATTAGTCATTTTTCAATAATTAATCATTTTTCATTAATTAGTTGACATTCTTATGTCTTACACTGAAATAATTTTAATTATTTAATAATCTAATTATTCTATTATAAATCATTTTGATTCAATTGTAGATTTCTCAAAAAGATTTTGTATAAGTTTTGGATCACAATCTTTTCCAGAAATTTACAGTTGAATCGATTATGGATTGTAGAGATCTCATATCTTTAATAAATTATTTTGATTTATTCCCACATTCACATGAAATAAATAAAATTTTCATTTATTCAAGCCTTTGTGAGAAAAATAAATAATTTCATTATTTAATATTCTTCTAATTATTCATCCTTCAGTCAAAAGAATAAGTAAATAGTTATTTACTCCAGGCCTACTAAAGAAAAAATAATCTTTATTATTTATTTCCATTTTACCATTGACATTCCCACAATATGGAAATCGTCACCACTTGTCTTTGATTCCTTCCAACCTTTATTCCATTGTTCCCCTATCTTTAGCAAAACTTCTCCTACGCAATCGTAGTCATTCCTCCCTTTTGGGTTGAATTCAATCGCAATCGTTCATTTTCTCCTCTCCAAGTCTTTAAATTCAAAGACTCTTTCATCTCTTCTTTACCACTATCACTTGAGCTCTTCTATTGGCTAAGTTTTGTGCTGGAGAATTTTTTAGGGCAATATTATCAAAGTTTGTAGAAAACTTGAGGACTATGAAGATCTTTGGGGAAGTTTCTTGATTTATATTTATAAATTTGATTTTACCCTAATTATGAACTTGTATTTTGTTAAAGTCACTTGTCTTGGCTTATCATGCCCATGGTTTTGATTTTATATGCTTAGTGCTCAAATGTTCATTTGATGATCTTATGCTTGACTGCTTTTGGTTTTTTCATTTAATCATTTACTCTTATTTTCATGTTTTTCATTGGATAAACTAGATATTACTTTGATTTGAGGGTTTAGTGGTCACCCTAGGACGATCATAACATTTGTATTTCTAGGTCTACAATACTTACATTCTTGAAAATTGAGAGTGGAAAATTTGGTATTTAATGGCGATAAAGTGTTGTACTTATTGTAACCACCTAAATTTGGTTTGTTCCAACTATGGATCCTATTTACCCTAAGTGTGATCATACCCTCGATTATGTCCAAATGACCCTGTTACTGCTTGACATAATTCTTCAAATCAATTTAATGTCCTAGGTGATTTTTATCACTAATTTATATTAACTATTATAGCCATATAATTTAAATCAATTTCAACCAATTAAATCAAACCAAAATCAAATATGGCTATAGTATTTAATTATAGAGGAATTAAATAAATCCCTAAATCAATTACCCACTTGCAATTAACCCATTCCCCTAGCCTATTTAATTTAATTAAAATGGCTATAGTCCCCTAGTTATTAAAAATCAATTTCATTGTTTAAATAATTAATTCTTATATTTTTAAATGAATTAAATAAGTTTATTTCATTTATTTATATTCCCCTAAACCCCAACCTAACCTATCTCAACCACTTCTACCCTAGGTTCTAACCCTTCTCAACCATTCCACCCTTGCTAATTTAATCCTAATTCTAGTCCTAACCCACCTCCTAATGTTGTCACATTCTATTAAGGAATGCTTAGCAACTCAACCCACTTGAGAAAGTCCACTTTCTCAAGCTTGACTTCCTTAAAGTCCACTTTCTCAAGCCATCCTCTTACACCCTCCCTTGCTTCTTTAAGGCTTTCATTAATACCTTATTAATGAAGATGCCTTAAGCCTATGTCTCTCCCATGCCTCATTAATGCCTTGGGCATTAATGGCTCTTACACCTCCATTAATGAGCCCCTTCACTCATTAATTCATCTTGTCCCCCCCTATCTCTCTCTCTCTCATTCTTCTATAAATAGAAGCCATTTTTGAGAGTAAATAAGCCTTCACCTTAGATCAAAAATACATTGTTATGCTATTGGATTAATCCTAGACTAGTATTTCACTTATTATTCCATGCTTTTTCATTGTTATTATTCACATGTTTAGAGCTAGAATGCTTGTTTTTCATCTTTTTAGGTTGTTTTAATCTAAAAATCCTTCATGCTAGGTTGTATTCATCACTGATTGTAGCATATTCTGAGGGCTTATATGTTACTAAACACACTTTTCCTAGTTAGCAGGCAATAGGTCGATATTAGGTGGTTTTACATGCTTGTCTAACCATTTTGAACTAATGAAATAACTTATTGAGTGTTTGTGTCTTTCTCAATAGGTTCCCAAATACACACGCACATTTCTGGTTCCCAAATACACACGATAAAACAGGACTGGGCTTTAATACTCAGTCCAACAAACCTACTTCAAAATAGAGCCCACCTTCTGAAATAGGGAGTGATAAAACAGATGAGATAGTATCAGAACCATGGCCTTATGAGAGATTACTACATATTGGTATAGAGAATCCTGAATATCAAGGAGAACGCTACGTACCTAGTTTTGAGATACCACAGGATCTTCACACTCCTTTTCTAGAACAACCTCCCATTTAAGAGGTAGGAGACACCATAGCCATAATCACTCAAGAGAAACCCCGGCCACAAAATTTACATCCTAACTGGGGGCAATTGGTCAGAATCACACATGTCCTTGATCTACCTCACTTTGATCTACAAGCAGCTAACCGAGTCCATCAAATAAACATTGTTGAATATTTAAATGGATCTGATGATGATGTCACAGACTCTCATGACTATGAGTGGGATCAACTATCTATTACCTCCAAGGATATTGGAATAGATACAATTCACATGTTTGCAGCTTCCTTAGCTCCTAGTAAATGACTGGACACTCCTTTCAATGATACCGATCCTCCTAAAGTAGAAGAAGAGTTCCTTCCTTCGATCATTGATGGAGACACTGGTGAATACATAACTCTAGAATAATTTCATAGGCTACAAGCAAGAAGCCTACTTTTACAAAGAGATGATGATGAGATATCTACTGACGAGTCGCTAGAGTTTGATCCATATATAACTGACAATGACCCTTTTAACAACGATCTTACTCTTATTGATTTAAATCTCGAAGATATTAACTTAGCAGATAGTGTCATGTCGGTTTACAGTTGTGATGCTAACATGATGCTGTCCTTCCCAGAATCTGACTCCCTAAAATTGGTACTTCCAGACCTAATTGATTGGACTGAAATAGATCCTACTCCTATCCTCGACTTTCCCAATAACCACTCCCTAGCTTGTTACCTTAATGCTTGTGAACCTCACCCTTCTTCCACCAATGCAAGGAGTGAGAACATGTCACAGGAGGATATCAAGTTTCTTAGTCACAAACTGAAAAATAAAAAGAAAAAGAGGACTGATGGTGAAAACCACTCTGTACCAGTATCAGATCCCAAAATAGTAAATAAAAAAGACATATCCAATGGTGAAAACCTCTCAAAGGCACCAAAGGATGAGACTCTTGATATCCTCCCTGAACATTTTCAGGAAAGATCTTCATTATTGATTGAACCAATACAGCCAGTGAACTTGGGCACTATTGAAGATCCTTAGATAGTTCATCTAGCACAATCTTTATCAGAAGAAGAGAAGGTACAGTTAAGAGAGTTCCTCAAGGAGAAAAAGATCAACTTCGCATGGTCTTACACTAATATGCCAGGGCTAGATCCCAATCTCATTATGCACCAGTTATCTATAGCTCCCGGGATCAAGCCCGTGAAACAAAAACTTAGAAAAATGCATCCTCATGTTGCATTATTGGTGAAAGCAGAATTAGAAAAGTTGTTGAAAGATGAATTTATTCGAGTCATTGCCTATGCAGCATGGATCTCTAATGTGGTCCCCATTTCTAAATCTGATAAATCTATTAGGATCTGCACGGACTTCAGAGACCTCAACAAAGCATGTCCGAAAGATGATTTCCCTCTACCAAATATTGACATGATCATAGACCTAACAACTGGCTTTCAGATGTATTCATTAATGGATGGATTCTCGGGCTATAATCAAATCAAGATCGCCCCTAAAGATCAAGAGAAAACCTCATTCACATGTGCATGGGGCACATTTTTCTGGAACGGCATTCCTTTCGGGCTAAAGAATGCCAGTGCAACATATCAAAGAGCTATGACAACAATATTCCATGACATGATGCATATGAACATGGAGGACTATGTCGATGACACATTGGCTAAATCCAAAGAAAGAAGTACTCACATTGCTGACCTAAGTGTATCATCTTAAAATAGAATCACTTCCATGTTAAGAGTGTTTATCCCTCCTTAGGGGATGTATTTGACCTCCATTACATCATCCCCCCTGATCTGCTCCTCCTTATACCACTTTCGGGACTGATTTCTGCATTTTGGGTTGCAGGACTCTGTTTCTGGGATACAGGGACAGGGTCGACCTCCTAGGATAGGGTCAACCTTGGCCCTATCCTAGGACAGGGCCAACCTCGACCCTTTCCCAGGGTCCAAAACCCAGAACCCTGTAGTTCCCGGGTTGTCGTTCTTTGCAAAAGGTTTCTTCCCGCTTCCGAGTCAGTTGTTTCGAGCTCCGAAGTGTGGATTCCTAAATTATATTTAATATAGATCCTCTCCTAGGTTTAAACACTTAAATGATGATTTAATTATCCTATGTATGCCTCCTTAGAAGATTGTTCCCTAGTTTCATATAAAAGGGAGCCTTCTCCTCTCATTTGCTCTAACCATGATCAAGCGAACTAAATCTTCCAAGTGCAAAAGGCTCTAATCAATATTTTTCTCAAGCATCCATTATTCTCAAGGTGTTCAATTCTTCTTCTCAAGCATTCAAGTTCTCCATTGAAGATCAAGGATTCAAGCTTTCAAGCCTTTGAAGGGATTAGGTGCAAACATTCAAGATTCATCATTCAAATCCTAGATCTAGCCATCATGGTGGTGTGATCTTCCTTCAAGATCCTTTGTGTATCTTCAAGACTCTTTCATCATCCTTCCAAGGTGGATTACAAGCATACAATCATGAAGGTTTATGGTCTCTAAAGCTCCATGCTTTCATACTTACATACTTGCATACATTTGAATTTCAATTACATATCTATTGAATATCATAGCTTCACTATTAGATTCAATTCTACTACTTGTTAGCTTTCCATAGTTTATTGATTTCAAGGTTAATTCCTAAATCAAGGTTTGAATAAGGAAAACCCCTCCCCAACAACAAACAAACATTTTTCTTGTAGGTACAGGTTCGGGACTGTAGATCTGAGGCCAGATCTGGATACCCTTTTCAGTTTTCTTTTGGACTGTGCGAATAGGGACACTTTCAGAGTTGAGCAGATTGAGTTGGCAAAAGTGGTACAGGGTCGACCTTTTTAATAAGATGACATCGGAATAGAAAAATATTTCTGAGTTTTGTCCATCTCTGTGTTCCGGTTCGGTATCAACTATCAGCATCTCTAGAAACAGTCTACAGATCTCAGAAAATAGCAATCTTTGATCTGCCATTTTGTAAGGTTGGTACTTTCTCCTATTCTTTTCAATTACTATAATTAATCATATTAATCAATCAAATTATAGAATTTAAGATCCCCTTTCTTGGTCTCTTTCCAAATAGTGGATTCATTTGTGTA
>MU223082.1:3611299-3631520 GCA_018584345.1 Thuja plicata | reverse complement strand
CCTTCATGCTAGGTTGTATTCGTCATTGATTGTAGCATATTCTGAGGGCTTATATGTTACTAATCACACTCTTCCTAGTTAGCAGGCAATAGGTCGATATTAGGTGGTTTTACATGCTTGTCTAACCATTTTGAACTAATGAAATGACTTATTGAGTGTTTGTGTCTTTCTCAACAGGTTCTCAAATACACACGCACACTTATTGTGACCTTGCATTAGTATAAATGTACTTAAATTTTGACCATGTTGAATATTTAATGTTCAAATTATGTAAGCTGCATTAATAAACAAACTTTTTTTTATAACATGTTGCTTAGAGAGTATATCACATTAACAAGAAGTTAGGTTGTTTCAATTAATTTTAGATACTAATCTTTCCATGATAAGTACTATTATTATTTAGGATAAGTACTACTAGAGAGGGTAGCTCCCTTTCATTAAACAATAGAAAAGAAAAACCAAAAACATAGAATGATTAGGGCTCAATGGTATAGATATGAATTCATCTAAGTTATATATTTTCTCAATAATAACTTCCATGCTTTGGTCATCTTGGTTTTCTTGCCTTCAACGCTCAAATTTAGTACGCCCAACTTACCATAGAAGTTGGCTCCTTATTAACACTATTCATTGCCTCACGAGCATAATCATAGAGCTCAAGACGCACAATTCGGAAAGCAATCCGAATACAAGGCAGAGTATCGCCAAGAACTTGCACCATCCTTGAAAAAACCTCTTTAGAATGTCCATCATGCATATGACCATCACTTCAAAAATTGAAAAATAGATTATTTTAGATTTATGTAATATAATATATTAGTTACATTATATATTTACTTTAAATTTAATCTAATTTAACAAATCTATAAACTAAACTAAACCAAACAATATGTAGATTTCCACTATGAGCCATGAATATATTATAATATAACTATTTAAGGCATGAGCCAGCGCCCAAGTGATTTGAAAGAGCGTAAAGGGGGTTTTCGGCCCAAAAAAACTGAGGGCATTTACTTGATAAGACTTGGGGTGTCTCAAATCTGCCTTCGTCGGATCCGTTTCGATCGTTTTGCAGCTCACATTGGGAAAAACACACGAATATTCTTCAAATTTACTCGACATTTAATTTAATGCAAATCCAACTCGCCCGTTTCTAAAATGTAAATCATTTGATGGAAACGTCGCGTTGATGTGATCCCTCAATGCTTTATATATACGCACGTATTCGGTTTCTACGGAAGAATGTACGCTCTGATCTTCATTGTTCTTTTCTGATTTAGGGGTTTCGAATTTCAGGATATTGTGTTCTTTTCCTATCTGGAATTTCAGGGAATTGTGTTCATTTCCTATCATCGCCAATGGCAAATGCAAATGGAAGTTGCATTATAAATTACAAGAATAGATTACAGGTATATACCCTGAAAAGAAATCTTCCATTGCCTGTTTATGAGACTCTGAACGAGGGTTTAGACCATTTTCCTCAATTCAGGTCATTTGTGACTGTGAACGGGGTCAGATATCCATCCACTCATGGTCACTCTATCAAGAAAGAAGCAGAACAGTCTGCTGCCAAGGCTGCTGTTGATTATTTCACCTCAAACATTTCCGATTACCAATTTGAAGTAAGTGTGATGTGTTTCTGGAGGAACCTAAATGTTGGAATCTTTTAAATATTTTTTAAAATTCAAATGCCTCAGTGGATTTTCTTTAAAGTGCTTTAAACGGTTTCGTCATTTCTCAAATCTTCGGGTTGTTCTTGTTTTTTTTTTCCAATTACCTAATATTGAAATTATTCTATTTCTTCCAAATTTCCAAATTTCTACTTATATGCTGTAATACATCATGTTTCTTTATTGAAATTATTTCATTTCTTCCAAATTTCCATATTTTCACTTATATGCTGTAATCCTTATCATGTTTCTTTATTGAAATTATTCTATTTCTTCCAAATTTCTATATTTCCACTTATATACTGTAATCCTTGTCACGTTTCTTTATTGAAATTATTCTATTTCTTCCAAATTTTCATATTTCCACTTATATGCTGTAATCCTTATCATGTTTCTTTATTGAAATTATTTCATTTCTTCCAAATTTCCATATGTCCACTTATATACTGTAACCCTTATCATGTTTCTTTATTTTTAATATATGTTGGTGTGTAATTGTTTTATTAAGATGATTCACAAATTACACAGAATAATAGAAAACTCATACTTCTATATATATATATATATATTTAAGATGGTTAGAAAATCCAAATGCTTTATTGGTTCTCAAGCAAAGTTTTCTAAATAGCTCATAAGTTTTAGGTGATGAGTGACTTTTTCAATTTTATTTGTTTTCAAAACAAGTATAGTGTAAAGATCTGTTGGTTGATTTGTATTTATGGGCAAAAAGAATTTCATATAAAGTTATAGAAGATGCCAGATATATGTTTTGCAAAAGGCATTTGTACCTATCACTCAGCAGCACCTAAAGATAAAATTTAGGGAGTGTCAACCTTAAAATCACGAGGTTAAGGTGGAATTTTAGAGTTGTAATCTAATGGTCTTGTCAAAAGGGACTTTGGATTTCTCTTGCATTTGATTTTTCTTGTGCTGCCAAGGCAAATTCCAAGTCTTTCAAAAAAATATGGTTCCACACAATTCATACTCTTTCACGGGACTATGTCAATTTAAGGGGGTGATTAACTAAATAAAACCTTTTTCTCAGGGCAATTTAAATGATTAACGATGAATAATGGCTTTTCAAAATGTAGAATTGAAGAGTTAAATATATTTTTTAGTTTTTAAATATATAAGTGTATGTAAAATTGGGTTTTTGAAGTGGAGAACTTAATGAGTTAAGGAGTAATGCTCCTAGTGGAGTCCGGGGGTAATATTTCTTATGGGTTTGCAAACAATGTTGTTGGCGTATTTCCTATCATATACAAGGTGCCTTGAACATTCATGATGCATCTCATTGTTACAATTTTATCACTTTTAAGGACGAAATTATGTAGTAGACAATTTTTTTTTGTTTGTAAACAATGAATTCAAAATATTTTAAGATTATTATTTTTTTTTTTTTTTTTTTTTTTGAAAAAGTGTTTTTTGAAAGGTTATTTATTTATTTTTTGTAACTTTTTAAAATGTGTTTTTTGTCTAGGGCGTTCCTTGATCAAAACCAACCCATGAGAACTCGAGGTGCTTAGTGGGTAGAAATCCACAGGGAGGATCCTAGGGTGCCTGGGTAGTGTACCTTGGGTGAACTTGTGGCTAAACTAGGGCCAAACTAATTTCAATATGGAGAGCTTCCTAGTGAATTGGATAGCAAAGTTATAAGATTATGAGGGAGCAAGAATTTAAACTAAAATTTTTTCTTAGACAAGTTGCCATGAGTAAAAGGAATCATAGGGAACTCGAGGTGCCCAAGTAGCACCTTGGGTGAACTTGAGTACAAATTGGTTTCAACCTCATACTTGAACTAGACCCGCACTGGTATGAAAGGGTTCATGGTGAAATTATGACATAATTATAACATTATGTGGGAACATGCATTCATGTAGGGGGGTCTAAAGTTGGCCTTAGGATAAGCTACCACGAGTATGGGGATCTAAACCCATTGAAGTCACTTAAGGGTGAAATTTAACCCATTTGCACATTTGAAGGATTTGAATTTGGGTAGATGGTATGATCAAGGAACATACAATCATCCTTACCAATTATACTAAACCAATTGAACAATCACTATAAATAGAATATTCACTAATGTTTCAATACAAAATTAAACAAAAGTATTTCGCAAACAAAGAAAATAAATAAAATAACTTTGATTTAAATAAAGTAACAAATAAATATATGAAGTGAGTAAAATTTGAATATTAAATATTTTAACTCAAAATGTAACATAAATGTTAAATTGAAATGGGTAAAATTGGAAAATTATTTTTGAATTTTGAGGATTAAGTTTTATAAATGTGAAATTGGTTCATTTAGATAAAAAATAAATATTAAAATTAAAAAAAAGATAATTAATAAAAGAAAAATAAAAGCATTCAAAATTAGATCATAAAAGATAATCAAATTATATTATAACTTTAATTATTTTTAATTTTTTTTTTTTGTTTTTTTTTATAACTTGGTCATTTGTTTATGACAACCCAACAGGAGACACTAGCAAAAGAACTGCTTTCTGAGCTTCTTGTAATGGTGGGTATGAATCCCACGTTTTTCACTACCACGACAGGACCTGCACATTCTCCAACCTTTACTTCAACAGTGGAGATAAATGGGGTGTCCTATGTTGGAGGTAACACAAAGAGTAAGATGGAAGCGGAAGCAAAGGCTGCCTTTGAAGCATTTCAAGCAATAAAAGCACAACTTGGTAAGTTATAGTGGATTGCAAAAGAATATTAGCATTCTCTTTACCTAACTGCAAATAAATTGTAATAGTCAGATTCATGTCTTGATCTCATTAGAGACATATAGTATGTGTTACTAATTATATCACTAATCCCTTAGAACCTGTTTCAGGTGAACATCCCTCCCAGCTTCAAATTCGTGTTCAAAATGATCTAGGATTAGGGCGTTGACACAACTTAATCATGATTGAAAGGAGGCGAGGCCTGAAAAAATGCAATAACTAATTATAGCTTTCTTTAAGAATTTCTTCCTAGTTGGAAATAACCAATCATAGCTTTTTAAGAATTCTTAATCCGAAGGCTACTGAAAGATCCTTTTTCTTTGGGAGTCCAAGCAGTCACCTTATCAATTGTAACTTCCATTGGAAAATAGTCTATGTTTCCTCAAGGATTCCGGTCGCAATTTTGTAAAGGGCATCTGAGAGGTCTGGTTAAAATTTTGCCCTCAGGACTGCTGTCAGTTTTTTGGTTGGTCTTTCGGCTTTTTCTCGCAATGATCACACTACAAAGTAATTTCAAGGGTTGTTAATGTGTAGTATGTACTTTTTATTATATTACTATCATTGGTAGAGAAATTAAGTCAGCAAAGGAAATGGAAGTATTTTTTTATTTATTTATTTGGAACAAAACTTTTTGTTTGTCAACAGATTGTTTGTTGTAGCTTTTATACATTTAGTAATGATAGATAATTTCGTAATGCTTGTTTTAGTTGTTTTGGATCTAATTGGTGATGGAAAATAGCTTCTACAACTAGAAATATTGAATCCCAAAAATATCAATTTCATTGACGAAAAATGTAAAGAAAAACTCGATACTTTGTCATTGTACAAATTATCATACTTCAATAATGATAAATTTGAACTAGGTAAAAAGACCTATATAGTAACTCACTCAGTGAAATTGCACAAGGTATTTAACAAACTCCAACATGCCTTTCGAATGAATTTTTGTTTAGTTTTTAAAGTGTTGTAATTCATGAAGTTCACAAATTGGGCTCCCCAACTCTCCTTTTTAGAAGCATGCATTTTATTACAAAGCAAGCGAAACCCATAAAGGTCATACTTCAATAATGATAAATTTGAACTAGGTAAAAATATCTACATGGAAACTCACTCAGTGAAATTGCACAAGGTACTGAACAAACTCTAACAGGCCTTTTGAATGAATTTTTGTTTAGTTTTTAAAGTGTTGTAATTCATTAATGCCGCAAATTGGGCTCCCCAACTCTCCTTTTCAGGAAGCATGTGTTTTATTACAAAGCAAGTGAAACCCAGAAAAGTCATACTTCAATAATGATAAATTTGAACTAGTTAAAAAGATCTATATGGCAACTCCCTCAGTGAAATTGCACAAGGTACTAAATAGACTCTAACATGCCTTTTGAATGGATTTTTGTTTAGTTTTTAAAGTGTTGTAATTCATGAAGGTCACAAATTGGGCTCCCCAACTCTCCTTTTTTGGAAGCATGCATTTTATTACAAAGCACCTGAAACCCAGAAAGGTCATACTTCAATAATGATAAATTTGAACTAGGTAAAAAGATCTATATGGTAACTCACTGAGTGAAATTGCACAAGGTACTGAACAATCTCTAACAAGCCTTTTGAATGGATTTTTGTTTAGTTTTTAAAGTGTTGTAATTCATGAAGGTTGCAATTGGGCTCCCCAACTCTCCTTTTCAGGAAGCATGCATTTTATTACAAAGCTCGTGAAACCTAGAAAGGTCATACTTCAATAATAATAAATTTGAACTAGGTAAAAAGATCTATATGGAAACTCACTCAGTGAAATTGCACAAGGTACTGAACTAACTCTAATAGGCCTTTTGAATGGATTTTTGTTTAGTTTTTAAACTATCACAATTAATGAAGGTGACAAATAGAGACTGCAGATTATTTTCAATTTGAGGACTTCTATTTGAACACTTTTGAACTATTATCTAAATATTTGGTTGTGCTATTGTTGTTACTTTGTTCTCTGAAGGTTTAATTATGATTATTCTCTTGAACACTTTGGACTATTATCTAAATATTTGGTTGTGCTATTGTTGTTGCTTTGTTCTTTGAAGGTTTAATTATGATTATTTTCTTATTAGATGCATTTTCAAAGGGTTGGGTAAACCAAAGATAATTGTGGCAACTAATGCATTCTATAATAAACTCTTGGAAACTAATGCATGATATAATATATTATTGTGTGTGCAACACCATGAACACCCCAAAGCCTAGGTTAAAAACAAACATCAAATTCGTAACACTTAATGTCTCATTCTATAGGTTATTTTCTTTCAGATTTTTGCATTGTTAACTATATTGAAATTATTATTGTCAAGAGGAGCAGTTCTAGGTATTAAGGGAATTTATTACATAGTATTTCCAAGCATTTTGAAATCACGAGCATGAAGGATCTTAATGTAGCTAAAAATGTAATAGTTCATTGCATAAGTAGTGAGTGCAATTGTAGCAGTCCATTAGTTATTACTGAGTAGGAATCAAGAGTTTAGTTGCAAACTACTCTACTAAAGATATGAGACAAGAAGATTAAAAGGACATGCCACTCAAAAATTGACACTACCATCATTTTGTCAATTAAAGTTCTCTAAGACAACTGCCATATAAAAGAGGGTTTCATCAACTCTTTCACTCCAGGGTATTCCACTACTATTTAAATCTAAGCATTTCACGACGGATAAAGAAATCCACAAAAAGCCACTTGTAAGTATTACTTTTAAATCTATCACAATTCCCCACTTGGATTATGTAGTTGGGAAAATTGTCATTCTTGCCACTAGTAGAAATCCATGTTACCTCAATGGATTGGGTAAAATGAGGGTTAAAATAGAAAATATTATTATGATAATAGTGATGTACAACAATGGTATTTTTTTCTTGCAATATTTGGAGGGATAAGAAGTAATATTATTAATCAGAATCCAATATACCAAGTCAAATAGTTGACCTCAATAATGTAATCAAGCTCTTATGCAAACACAATATAGCTAAGCTCTCCCTCATATTTGATATGACCCATAAAATATAGCAATTGCTAGATTTATGCAAAAATTATAGCACAAGATTTACTACCCAAGTTGCTTTGTATACTCATCATCAATGTATTAGTTGGATGAAAGATAAATTTGATAATTGAAAATGTTCATAATATGAGAGAGATGAATGTGCTTATTAACCTATTTTCTTAATGTTTAAAGCTAATTTAAAGTTCCCCATCACCCAGTACATACACCTAGGAGGTCAATTCAAGATGAGTTTAGGATCCTTGAGCATAATTATGGATCATTGGTCAAAAAGTAGAGAGACAAATTATGCCTCCTTATCATTAAGCATAGTCATTGTAAAAGGTGCATGTTCCCACTGGTTGTATGTTTCAAGGTTGATTATAGGATTCAACCCTTTTTACCTTATCAGCTTTTGATATCCCTCTTTTCTCTCTACATGTCATACAAACAAAATGGTAGGGTAAGGTCCCACTTATTTTGTAGAAAAAAGGATATTTTGTTTCAAACAAACATAATATATCCCCACATCAGCACATTTAAAATCCATCAAGAAAATGCTGTGTAGAAACAAACTAAGCCTGATTCTTAAGAAACAAAAGTAGATGATATAAAATTAAAAAAATTATCTTCCCAAAAGAGGACAAACTCCCATATGAAATTCTCATTCAAATACTAAAAACAATCAAGTGGTTAGT
Organism: Thuja plicata; assembly: GCA_018584345.1. Taxonomy (NCBI): domain Eukaryota; kingdom Viridiplantae; phylum Streptophyta; class Pinopsida; order Cupressales; family Cupressaceae; genus Thuja; species Thuja plicata. The sequence goes on along the minus strand of MU223082.1, from coordinate 3,623,404 downwards.
GAAAGAAACAAACAGATAACCTTACTATCAAAACTTCCTAGAATTCTAAGAAGACGGAGTCAATCTTATATAATGGACCAATTGGACTTCCTAGTAAAGAAACCTTCCATTAATTAGTTCGAATGTAACTGAAATGCAAAATTTCTTTATTAGGAAAAATCTAAGCAAGTTTTGGTTACATTCTTCAATGTCCTCCCTCAATCAATTTTATTAGAAAATCAAAAGACTATCCATGAAAGTTTATTGCAAAACTTTAGATTAACACTCCCTACATACACAACTATATTGAGAAGTAGGAGCACAACACATGAGGCATTTAATAAATGTGTTAAAGATATACGTTTCGGTAACATGACTATCATGTTTGTAGGATGCACACACTAGAAGAACTCAAAGTTGTACCCAAAATGGGAGTGTTAAAGAGATCTGACTCAATAACAGGGCTTCCATATTTGTAGGATGCACACAAATTGTATCTATTAAAAAAATACACGAACATAATTTAAAATTGTGCTTATGTTCTAAAACCATACATGATACATACCTATCTTCCATTGCAGTGTAGTTCAACACTGAAAATATACTTGTCTTCCACTGCACTATAGGTTCAATACACAAACCCACATCTCCAGGAATACCAAAGTTCTAGACCACAAAGCCTACACAAATCCACATCTCCAAGCATACCAAACTTTCAAACCACAAAGCTTGAGAGAAAACAAACTCAAACTCCTCTAGAACACTATGTTTGACATTGATGATAACCAACAATCAATTAGTGCATGAACCCACATCTCTAAGAATAGAAAACTTCCGAATCACAAAGATTGAGTGAAAAAAAACTCAAACTCCTATGGAACACTATGTTTGACATCAATGACAATAGACAACCAATCTCACATTTCTAACAATATCCCCCTTTATCATTGATGACAAACAACCACCAAAAATGTCAACTCAGCCTGATTGTAATAAACATTTTCATTATCTTTCTCCCCCTTTGTCATCAAAGACAAAGGCCAAGAACCAATCTACTGCTACACAACTCTGATAATCTAATGTTAATTTTTTTGTAGCTATTGTCGGATTCCTTTAGGCCGAAATAGATAACATAACTGTCTTATAGGCCTATCAGCCTTAAACATTTATATGAGTCAATTCATTAATATAATTATATAATTAAGTAATATATAAGATTAATTATATGAGGCATATATATATTAATTATATATTTATATAATTAAAGGGGCCAACTTGGAAGAGTGGAAACCCTTGGTGAAGGGGAAATACCAATAGATATAAAGGAAAATTGAATCTTCCTCTCTTGGTATCCAATATACACATAACCCTACAACAGATTGAATTAGAAGAAGAGTAGTGTTTGGGGGAGACAATCGGGTATTGTCTATGGTTGGGAGGGAAATCATTGTCTGTGGTTAATCGAGCACCCAAAAAACAACATGGTATCAAAGAGGATACTTTCCTAAGCCTGTGGATTGGTAAATCATTCATATAGTCGATGATCAAAATATCTTCTTGGTTTATGGTTGTGATCTCTTTGAGGTTGTGATCACTATATTTCCTAACTACAGAGATCAAACATTCCATGTATATCCATGGTGGAAGACTTTGACACATCTACATAGACACAACAATTAATATCGGTATCAATTTTTATATAAAAATAATTATTGATGATTTCTTATCAATATTATCTAATCGCAACACTATTCCTAAGCCGGTGTTTGAAGTAATTTGTACAATTGGAAAAAGGGGGTCTCCACCACTTTGTTGTGAAGGGTGGAAAAGGGGATGTGTGTTTTAATGTTAATTCCCTTAATTCCCTTAAACCTACTTTAAATTTAATTGAAGTTTGTATTGAAATATGTATTAAGAGGAAAATAAGATGTTCCACCTTTATCCTAAAATGCACAAATGAAAGATCCCCATTGACCAACCCAAAAGAGGGTTTAATGCACAAGTGAATCAACCATTTGGAAATGAAAACAAAGAGGGAGATCTTAAATTCTGTTAATTGACAATGTAGATATGATATATGACAGTAATTGAAAAGGATGAGAGAAATTACTAACCTTGAAGAATTGCAGATGAAAGAATGTTGTTTTCTGAGGTTTGTACTCTGTTTCTGGAAAATCTGAAGTATGATCCGGAACTGGAACGCAGAGACGAACAAAACCAGAAATATTTTTCTGATCCGACACCGTCTTATGAAAAAGGTCAACCTTGACCCATAAATGTCACCCCTGACCCAATAATCTTGACCCTAACCTGCACAGCCTCGACAGAAAATTTGTTCGCGGAGCCAGAAAGAAAGTTGAAAAGGGTATCTAGATCTGAGTCCAAATCGCAGTCCCAAACCTATACCTACAAGAAAAAGAGGTTTGTTTTTTGTAGGGGAGGGGTTTCCATTGGTCAAACCCTGGTTTTGGAATTAACATTATAATTGAATTGAAATTTCATAAATTTAAACAAAGTAAATGCACAAATTCACCTTGCTTGTAAAAGTCCTTGTAGCGGATTCGAATCTGTGGATCCACAAGTAGGCACAAAAGTGTGGAATGTGGAATGTAGGATGTCTTCAATATTCTTCTTGTAGATCTCCAACACCAAGTCTTGAATGGGTTCTCGAGTTAGAAAGAGGCTTGGAAGAAGGTGGATGAAGAAATCACCAAAAGGGCACTATGTAGCTTGAATCCTTCAATGGCCTCCAATGGATCTCCTTGATGAAAATGGATGCTTGAATTCTTGAATGCCTTTGAATGCTTGAGAACTTGAGAGAAGATGCTTGCTTCAATAGATCATGCATAGAGCTCTTGTGGATGAATAATGCTTATTGCTTGTGCTTGGAAGACTTGATCATGGTTTTAGAGAAAATGAAAGGAGAAAGCTTCCTTTTATATGAAACTAGGGCACAATCTTCTAAGGAGGCCTACATAGGAGATTTAAATTCAAATTAAACACTTACCCTTAGAAGAGGACCTATATTAAATATAATCTAGGAATCACCACTTCGGAACCCGAAACAGCTGACCTGGAAGCGGGAAAATAACTTTTGCAAAGACCGACATCCGGAAACTATGGGACCCTGAGATTTGAATCCTGGGTCAAGGTCAAGATTGACCTTGACCTAGGTCAGGGTCAAGGTTGACCTTGACCTAGGTTAAGGTTGAGGTCTACCTTGACCTAGGTTAGGGTTAAGGTCGACATAGACCCAAAAGGTCGACCCTGACCCTAAGGTCAAAGATCTCAAATCTGCAGTCGAGGATGCAAAAATTAGGTTGGAAAGAAGTAGAAGTAGGGGCAGAATAGGGGGAAAGCCAAGTCTAGATCAAGAACCCATTCAAGGTGCTTGACATGACCCCAAACCACTTACTCGGAAGGCTAAACCAGTCTACCATGGAAGTGCTTCCATTTTTTGACTATACATAATCGTAACGTCGACTCCTCCTATCCATGGTCTCTGCACGCTTCTTTGGGCAATATAATTGAACGAATAGCTTAATGTCAGGATCAAAGGCTAAGGAGAAATTTTTTTTGCTATACTCAAGAGTAATATACTCCTTCTCGTAGCATTAGAGGAACAAAACTATTGACATACATTTCATGATGTATGAAACTTGGTGTTGGAATAATGGAAGGGTGTGTACTAAGAGGGGAGGGGTGAATCAGTAACTTTAAAACTTTTTATCAATTTAAACCTTAGTAATCACTTCTTGCATAACCAACCATTTTAGTTTTTCTACTTTGTGCATGCAATATCATAGCATAAATGTAAATGCATGTAAAAAAAAATTTAAACATTCATGAAACTCATATACTCATGACACAAGTATTTGATAACGCAGAAAGCCTTGTTAGAAGGCAAAAACTGCGGTGGGGATGAAACCCACGAAGCTTCACTATCTGCAGAATGGAAGGTGCCTGTTAGGGCTACAAGTTGTGATCACTTCTGGTGATCTTACCCTGTTAAGAGAAACATGTTAGACTTGTTAAGTCTACTCAGTTAAGAGATTTTAGGAACACAATGTATGTGTGCACTTGGTTAAGAGACTTACATAAAGACTGTTAAGTCCACCTTATTAAAGGATTTTACTGCTTGCTACAATTGTTAGAGAGTAACAAAATATGTATGACTTGATAGCTTGCAATCTTGAATTGTTGATTATAGATCCATTAAGTTCACAAAATGTATGTATCACCTATTATGATGGATAATACCTCTGTTCTGCTCGGTAGCCTTGAATGTAGTTCTTCATAACTGAATTCTTCTTTATTTGTCCTTCTACATGAAAAACTCTGTCTGATCCATAGATGTCCTTGGCGGCTAAAATCATCATGTTCTTGATTAACTAATACATCTATATATACAAGATTTTGACCTAATTAGGTTTCACACTTTTCTTGAAAAACTCTAAGATCAAAGGTTTACAACTTGACCTTGATCTCCTAGTTTGCATGAATACAATCAGTTAAACTAATTAAATCCATCAAATTTACACTTTTATTGATCCACAAGAAATGATTGTCTAGCTAATAAAAAAGTTATTTTAAAGACTAAAGTGCTTTGCTGACGTGTTGTTTGAGATCAGCTTTTTCCAGTGAAATGTTGTCTCTCGGTGTAGACTGGTTCTCAGTGATGTCTCTGTTATATTGGTGCTCGGTGATGTCTCTGTATACTGGTGCTCGGTTGATATTTATGTTATACTGGTGCTTAGTGATGTCTCTATATACTTGTGCTCAGTTGATATACTACTCAGTGTTCAAGACATTTTGGTGACCACTGCACTCAGTGAATGTTGTTGCTCGGTGAGTGTTTTCGCTCGATGATCATGACCGACCAAAATTGTCTTCTTGTATACTAATGAAAACTTCTGATCCTTTATGAATTATCAATCTCCCCCTTTGGCATTAGTATCAAAAATTGATATGTACAGTATATAAAACAAGTGCTTTAATTTTACAATTTTACAATGACTCCCCCTATGTGCATGCCTTGGTATGTAGATACAATGTATGTACATGTTTCCCCCTTTTTTGAAAGTAATGACAAAGATGTAAAACTTATAGCTTGTCAAGAATGTGCGAATGAGATTGCTTGATGTCTATCATCAGCTTTTCCAATTTCTCCTTCAAGTTCTCTAGGGTCATTTGCTCCAATGTGATTTGAGCGTGCATGTCATAGATGCTCTCTACTATTGACATCTCTGGGGTGGCAATTAGAGTCTTTATCATAATCATGTGTGTCATCAGCGATGTGAGATTTGGTAGTAACATGGCTTGTAGCTTGGTTACTTCATCTCTGATTTTTCTTTATTACTTTTGTATTTCAAGTCTTAACCATTTAGATTCACTATCTTTTCATAATGTAGTTGGAATACATTTGGCTCGGTTGAAAGACTTTGTGCACTAGCTTTTAGATCTTCATTTAACTTAGCTATCTGTGCATCATGCTCGGTAGTGAAGTTTTGAATAGTGCACAACTTTTGAACTAAGGTAACTAATTCTGAAATTATAGGTTCCAATGTAGTTACTAGCTCATAAAGTTTCACCTTATTCTCTGCCACTTCTTGGCTGAGTTTCTTTGTTAGCTTGTAGTGATACTTTTATTCTTCTCTTTCTTTAATGACCTTCTCTGTGTCTACATTCTATTGTGTGATTTCCTTGGTCAGAACTGCAAGTTGATCAATGGTAGGTGCATTTTGATAAATCTGTGTGTCAAGAACTACCTACATTAGAATCTCCTTTGCTATTTTTAGGACTTGAGTATTCCCGTGTTCCATTCTTAGCTCGTCCTTTTGTGCTTTCCTTTTGCATAGCTCCCCATACCTTGTCAATGACTCAGGATCAAGTGTTCTTGGATCACAGTCGGGTATGTCTATGATCTCCTCGAGTGTAACAGGTGCTTTACTTTACTTTTCTTGTTCTTCTTCTTCTTCAAAATGTTGCTTGATGCAGGGGAATGAGGTATAATAGCAAGAGCCTTTTGTTGCTCAATTTCTGTCTTTGATTGCTTGGGAGGTGTGATTCCTTGGCTAGGTTGCTCAGTCAGTACCTATTGGTTGGTTGTATACATCTCTACTTAAACCTTTTCTTGACTTGCAGCCTTATCTTCCTTTCCACTTTCCTCGGTGGGTGCATCACTCGGTTTCTCCTCTCCACTGTTATCTTTTTTATTTTCCCCTTGTTCCTCACCTTTGTCCATTGGTATATCTGCTTGATTGTCAGGTGGTGTTTGTTGTGACTCAGTCATTATATTTAATGCTTGCATCAATAAAGGCATATTACCTGGTATTTGTGCCTGTGCAACATCAGTAGTGTCCTTTTCCTCTGTTTGTTTTCTTAGTGGAAATATTTACATCTTCATCAACCTTTGCATCATTATCAAAATCAACATGAGTTATATCTTGTATAGTGATATCTGATGTTTCCCGTAATGATTGCAATATTTGAGGAATATCATCCATGGCCTTACTTGCCTGTGTGGTTAAGTCAATCGGATTAACATCCTCGGTGTCATTGATGAAAATGTGCTCGAGACTCTATGTGGCCTCCTTTTCCTCGGTGTGAGAAGTCTCAATTATAGCCAGTACCTGCTTGGATAGATTAAAGATTTGAGTCCAAATCTATTGCTCTCAATGTCAATATCTTGTTCTGCAATACCTTGTATGCTCTTGTTTTTGCAGAAATTGTTTTTGCATACTCCTTCATGGTTGACTCAATTTCTTCAATTGAGGAGTTGAGCATGAATGCAACTAGGGATTTTTCCCTCATCTTCTTCTCCATATGTAATGCATATGTCCACCTAGCTGATATTTTATCTTGTAGCTCTTGTGGAATATGATTGCCAAATTGTAGAGGTACATACTTGTAAGCTACCATCACCTTAATGATTGCTTCTTCTATTTTATTCTGATCCTTGGTAGACATATTTCCCCATTGTTTAATCTTATGATGTGTTATAGCCTGTTTTGATGATTGACTCTGCAATTTCATCAATTGTCTTTGGTATTTTGGCCTTTTCTGCTTGGACCCTTTGTTCTCTTTCTGCTTCTTTAGTATCATCCTTGTCTTCTCTACCTCTTATATATTTCTTTCATTGTCTCGACTCGGTTGAGGTTTTAGGCTTTCTTTTCATATATGTTATTACTATGCCTTTCTTCATTGGTGGTGAGTCTACCTTACCTATTTTGCTCCTGGTTCTAGATGCAGTTGTTACATCAATAACTTTTGATTTCTTGTCCTTTGGTGGCTGTGCATCTGATTTGGTAGACTCTGAATCACTTACTTATTTACCTTCACCGATAGGTGACTGTTCCTTGGTGACATCTGTTGATTGTTCCAACTCTTCGTCAGTTACCGAGAGTTTCTTCTTAAGTGTTTTTACCATTTGAGTTTGCTTCTTCCCTATTTTCTTGACTACTAAGCCAATCTTTATTCTTGATTTGGCTTCCTCAAATGTGCCAAATCAGCTTATATATTTGTGAACTGGTTTATTTAGTAGGGATTCAATGGCTTTTGTAGCCAGATCAATGTCAATTTCATATTCCAGTGGTGGTAACCATGTTGTTCTTGGGTTGGCATCTTTGATGAGTGTAGTTTCAGTGTCAACTACAAAGCATATCTCATCTTTGTATTGTTCAACCAACTGTGCAAGAATTATCATCCTCTTCTTCATCCTGTTCTTAAATGTTGTGTAGTATTCATCCAACAGTGGAATGAAATTATCTCCTAGTGATTTAATGTAATCACTAATCTGTGTTGTGATTGGTCGGTTTGTGTCCCAAGTGATATTACCGACTCAAGGAAAGAAGTTCTGAAAGTAAAAGAATGTGCACATAAGTAGAGATCTGAACTTACATGTATTAGATCGGGCTGATCTAATTGTTCTCATGTTTTCTTCCAGTTGTTTCAGTAGTAGCTTGGCTAGGTCTAGTTGCACTACCTTCTTTACTATCTTGTATGTTGTTTCAACTGCTCCATAAGAAATGTTGTTCATTCTGCTTGCTTGATAGATCTTGTATCCAATCACATATGCATCGAACTTCATTTCAGGGTTGGTGATTGAATTGAATTTCAGACCTCTTCCGTCCCATTCGGCTCTAGTAGGTTTTTCAATCTTGGGGCGTCCAGGGTGCCTTAGGGATTTTTCCTTCTTGGTGATTGGGTATCCAATTACTGCATGAATCACATCCTTTGTGATTGCCTTAGGTTCATCTAACCACATTTTACTATCATGCACTCGGCTGAGCACAATGTGAATCCATTCTATCTTGAATTCTTTCAGGAATAGTAGGAAATTGGTTAACCCTTTCACTTCGGTGTGTTTGTACTCATCCTTGCACAGCTTCTAATAAGCTTCTTCAAGATCAATGTCTCCAATGTCTGTAACTTTGTAGTGAATGTATGCTCAGATGTCTTCAACCAGTAAAACCCTAGGTGGGATACTCGAGAATGCTCCCTTGTCATTGGGTTGAGCAGCAACCTTAGGGAAAAACTTGTAGTTTTCTCCTCACAGGTTGAGTTCTTGATTAGAACAACTTTCTTGTCCTTTTCCATCATGATCTTTGAGGTTTGGGAAGTAGTTTCCAATGTTCGTTAAATTAGGGTTTCTTCGCAAAATAACCTGTTAGCTCGGTAAGTCTAGATACTCACGGGATGTTTGTTGTGAATGCCTAAAATCTATTGGAGTTGCTTTAACGGTGTTGTGAATTGCTCTTCTATATAATCACTTTGAATCGCCTCTTCACTCTGTAATATGTTCTCTAATGCTGAGTAAATGAATGAGTTCATGTTTGCCCTTTTTATAGAAAAATATAACCTAAGTGATGTAATAAATGCTTCACCTACCACTCTGTTGACAAAACATAGATGCTCGATTAACACACCAAAGTCTTCAGCTCGGTGAGTATACAATACCCGGTACAAAGTGTTAAATCAGTTGTCTTCCATAAGTTTACCGACGATGCTCGGTATATAGTGTCAACTCGGTTATCTTTCATATGTTTACCAACATGCAGTTTATGCTTGGTTCATTTTGAACGACAAAATTAGATTCACAAATCTAACATGCAATACTATAGTGCATCTTCATTCATGCTAATTTGGCATATTCTCAATGAATATAGGAACTGATGTAAAATCAAACTTTGTAGAGTGCAATTCCATACTTGTATTGCTTAGGTGGGGGTGGTGGAATTACCTGATCCATTAGATGAGGTTTCAACAACATTATTGCTTGGTCCAACATTATCATTCTTTGAAGCTCTCCTCCACATTTGATTCAACGTAATTTTTAGTGGCGAATATTCGCCTTTTGGCGAATTCTGGGCAATATCTTTTGCGGAATTGGTGAATCGCGCACATTATACGTTGGCCCAAATCACCCAATCTTGACATGGTACCAGTTAAATATTCATTGGAATAGCCAATAAGATTTTCTGTTTGACGAGGTTGACCAATATATTTGCCTTTAACCAATGTGACGTGGTTATTTTAACAGTCTCTTATTCATCAAGGGTATTAATTATGAATTGCATATAAAATCTAAAATAGCCAATCCGTTAATTAATTATTTTATAGATCATGATCTATTTCACCAACGGTTAATTATTTTTTATATTGACCATGGACTATTTTTCCAACCCGGTTAATTATTTGTTATATTGACCACGGGCTATTTCACCAACCATTAATTATTTGTTATATTGACTATGACCTATTTTGCCAATCGTTAATTGATTTTTATATTGACCACGACCATATTTTGCCAATTGTTTGTTAATTCCTACATTAAGGTCGGCCAATTTTCACCAAAAGCCTGAGAATTTAAAAAATGGAAATTTGAATAATGGATTGATATAAATTAATATGAAATTTGTTAGTCTTATAGTTTTTTGTGTTGCCTTACAAAATTTTGGAGGGCCAGATTTAGAAATAGAAATCTTGCAACAGTAAATAGAGGATTCACTTTCATCATTTCAAAGAATCAGAATTCAGAGGAAGCTGGACCAAGCCACAAGGTAAGCAATTATTTGTTCACATTTCACAGTATTGCTATTAATTTCCTAGTGACTAGTGAGAGGTTAAGATGTCGGATAAGGGTGACTATCTAGAGTATCATCAAACAGCTGAAGGGATTGAGATGTCAAGGGAGGTTGAACTTGAGACTCAGACTTCTCACTATGCTCAGGGAAGTGAAGGGATTGGAAAGCTAGACAAGGGTAAGACTCCTGATCGTTAGGGCAGTGAAAGGCAGGGTAAGACTCCTCAGGGAAGTGAAGGGTCTGGGAGGCCATCAAAGCACCCAAAACTTACAAATACTACCATAAAGGCTTTCTTTGGAGTTGGCATTGTTTCAGCTCCATCAACTTCTGCAATTGCAAGTGCAAAAGCCATTCACAGTAGCTCACCAGTACCACTACCACAAGTTGGGTTTGTCATTGAGTTAAATGAAAATCAAAATGCATCAAATGAGGATAACAATGGTGGCATGATAGAAGATGTTATAAGGGATATGCAGAACCAGTTGGATGAAAATGCTAGCAATGAAGATAATAATGATGTTGGTAGGAAGAAAAGAAAAAGGGTAGTAAAAATAGGGCGGGAGTGGGAATGACAAGAAATTTTAAGGTTGATTGGGTAGCAAAGTACTGGTTCATTGAACCAATCCTAAACAATGATGAACAACCAACATAATGCAGGTGTAAGATTTGTACCTAGAAAAATAAGGTACAGCTAAAGCTTGACACTATAGAAAAGCATATTGGTAAGGTTTATGAAAAATGTATCAGAGACGGATAGGAAATATCAGTAGTGAGATGGAAATCAAAGGAAGAATGTCTTCATTTTAAGTATGCCATAGAATATGAAGAGCATAACAAGAGAATGGCAGCAATTGCTAGTAGTGAAAATCCAATCAAGGTTGGGTTTAAACATGCAGCCAATGAAGCAAACCTGTCAAAGACTGTTCAGATGAGTGTTGTTTTTCATATTATGTCCAGAGGGCATCCTATGAGAAAATTCTTAGAATATGGTAATTTATTATCCTTTTTGAGAGTTCCTCACTATCCTATGTCACATTGGTCAACAAACGTTGGATGGGAAATGGAAAACTGTCTTTCTAAGGTGGAAAGGCAAAATTTATAGGAGAAAGTAAAACAATCCAGATTCATTTCATTATCCATAGATGAAGTTACTGCAGTAGATAACACTTCTTGGGTCTATATGCATGTGTATACAATAAAATAACATGTCCACCAAGCTCATCTACTGTGTGTTCGTAAAATGAGGGGCAGTTCAATAGCAGAAAAATTATATTTTAAAGTGAAGAATGCTTTGAATGAAGTTGATGGTATGGATGATTTGACAATTGGCAAGAAGCTAGTGTATGTTGGAGTTGATGGAGCTGCAGTAATGCAAGGCCAAAGGAATGGTCTTTGTGATAGATTACAAACTAGTATTGCACCTTACATGCTTGGCATACATTGCATGGCCCATCGAATAAATTTAGCATATAAAATTGTAAGTGATTTTCCTACAGTGTCAAAAGTTGAAGATCTAGTTCACGAGCTACACTCTTACTTATGCAGAAGTCCAAAATGTTTTGCATAATTTAAGATTTTTTCAGAGGGAGTAACACCAGGAAACAAGCTTCTCAAGGATGTTGAGACCAGATGGATCTCTTTGCATGGACCAGTAGAAAGAGTTCTAATAGAATATTAATCCTTGATCAGACTAATATATGAGCAATGCCTCACAGTAGACAAAGCTCCTAATTTTTTACATAAGTTAAGTGATATAGAGACTCTGTTAACTTTATCCAGTCTTCTCCCCATGCTGGATTTAATGAACAAACTTGTTAAGAAATCCCAAGACAAAACTATGTATATCCATGAGTATAGCAGTTTACGTAAAATGACATGCATTACCCTGGATTGTCTGTACTCAGATATGACAATAATTCAAAGCCCAAATTTTTTCAGGTGGCAGACAATTACAGATTTGAATCATGCTGAGAATTTTTTACAATTTAATGCAAAAAATGATTTATGTGTGTTTGTGAAAGGATATGAAATACCAATGCAC
>MU223082.1:3590563-3600809 GCA_018584345.1 Thuja plicata | reverse complement strand
TACAAGTAATTACTAATAAGTATTGTTCATGATTTTTGTAATTTCAATTTATATTTTTGTAATTTGAATTCATGATTTTTGTAATGTATAATGTGTTGGTTGTTTTTTATACTGTGACAATAAGACAACCTCTTCTTCTTCTATCCAATTTTAGGAAGTAGCCAACTCCAAATATTACTTCACATCAAGAAAAGGACCAACTGACAAACACTCTGATAATGTTTATATACTTTAGGTCTTACTTCATATCAATATGAATCTATGCATTAATTAGAGCATCATTTAATCTAATGATTGATCCTTGATAAAAACTCTAAAAAAATACACATACACAGATAAATTCTATGCTAATGAATTAGAAAAATTATAACTCACAAGATAAGATGACATAGGAGAGATTGGAACCAGGATCTTTGTATTAAGCATAGAAAATCACATCCAGCATACAAAATGTATTCAGAAATAACCTCTTCAATAATTTTCAAGAGATCTTTCAACTCTATTTCTATTTATCACACTTAACTGGTACAATGTCTGCTTAATAAGCTTACAATACAAAATTTTCCAGCCCTTTCCAATGATCTTGGTAATCCTCTTATAGAGTAGGATTGCAACAAGCTTTGGATCAATTGGAGTGAGGACAAAATACATGACTCATACAAAAGACAAAAATCAGTGGAAGTGATAACCACTTTGTTACAAGATCTTTTGGAATTATTTGACTTCTGACCACCTAGCCTCTTTAATTTCTTTGCTATTGTTAAGAAGCTGCCATATAAAATTGTTGTTGTCACTCAAAAATGGAAAACTACCGATCAGTTAACTCTCTTCATTCTTTTCCTCTGGGGCACCTACTGCAAACCTGTCTTTCCATGAAGTAAACACCTCATCACTAGGCCATGCAAAATTGAGGATCTCCTTTATGTTACCATTTATCCTCTCCCAATTTCTCTTTGTTCACTCAATTTCTTCCCTCCAAAAATTGAAGAATGCTCTAGCTTCTTGAATAGTGTCAATTTTTTCTACAAATACTACTGTACAATCCATATTTACTATGTTGTTTAGCCTGATAGATATCTCATCACCAACTTCTTCCCTCCATAGTGGGTCTCTCTTTAAATGGCCATTCTTTTTAAATATGGCTGGGAATATTTCAAAATGTAAATGGGAGTATTTTTTTCTTAGGGCTTGTGCCTTCCTGATTATTACACTCCTCTCAATGTCTAGATTGATTAGATCTTTCAGACATTTATAGGTAGAGGTTAGGACAATATCTAGTTCCACACCATCATTCCTTTTCTGCTCATCACAAAATGACTTTAGCTTGCCCTTTCTATCCTTCCATTGTTTCATGAGGGCATCCACCTGGACCTGATCTTTATCATAAGAATTTATTATACCTCTTAAATTCTCACCCTGAGAATAAATAGCTGTCATATCTAATCTATCAACAAAGTGCATGACAGTTGTCCTTAACTTATCCTCATATAACTATTTTACAAAATTTTGTCCCTCTCTGAACTTGGTGCTTTCTTCATCCCATCTTTTTTTGGCCTTCTCTAATCTTTTCCTTTCTGCTATCAGTTTATTCTTTTCATATTGCAATTCAACTTCTGAGCTAAAGCCTGAAGGAGAGGGAGAAGGAGGAAACTCTATTATTGGGCTAGAGGAAGAGGGTTGATATGCCTCTATTGCTATCATTCTTTGGGGTGAAGCCTGGACTGACAATTGACCCCTTAGTTGGGCTATGATTTTGTCCTTCTCCAAATTTGACAATTTATGTTCATTGTACCCCTTCAAAACTGTGCTAAATCTGTCCTCTAGGGTTTTATTTTCATCCTCCAACTTTTGGACTACTTTCAACCCAAATTGTTCTGATTCTAGAGTGATGTTTGCTGCTTCCACAACCCCTGTATTAGCAACTCTCTTAACCAATAGATTTCTTGAATGCTCAACTTGGTTTTATTTATCAGTTGCTTTATTACTTATCTTCTTAATATGCCACATTACTAGTGTAGCATGGTCTTCACTAAATTTTATGCCTTTTGAAGCTTGTCGAGCTTGTACTTCTGTGGCATGCACTATAGTGGTTTCTTTTCTAATTGCATCAAAGACAATTGCATCAGCAATGTCCCATTCAGGAATTATTAATACACCCTCCTTCTTCACTGGTTCCCTCTCCTCATTTGGAGTTATTGTGGAAAACTTGGCCATCATTTCCTGCTTGATTTTAGTTTCAAGCTCCTCCTTATCCTTGGCAGGGTGTTCTTCCTGCTTCTAACTTTTTTCTTTGAATTCATTTATATGAATTCTCCATAAGAATTGTAAAAAGGCCCTGTACTTAACAAAATTGTCATCAGACAAAAACTTGTCACTGGTTTGTTGTGTAAGTGGGTCCAATTCCTTCCCAGCATATTCTACCACTGTAAGGTCCAACTCACTAACTTTAGGAGTTGTCAATGTACCTTCTTGTAATTCTTTAGAGGTGACAAAAATCTGACCAGCATTCCCCATTTGTAGTAGCTGCTCTGCAACACCTTGATCATCTATATGTAGGGGAGATTGGGATGGCAAATATACATTTGATTCTTGTTGGGCTTCTTCTCCTACCCTATGCCTCTTGAGGCTTGGCAGTGTGCTAGAGCTAGCCTCCATTGGCCTCTTACCCTTTGGATCAGTAGTCTTTTCTACTTTGGGTATCACTACACTATATCCTTTCCTTTGATATACAACATATTTACCAGGAGGCACCCCTCTAGTAGGAATGATCCTTCTCAATACTGCTTTAGCCCTTTCTAGCTCTTTCTGCAATATTTGTTCTCTTTTCTAATTCAATGCTTGCATAATTTATTCAAACATTGTCATTAATGAATCAATTTTCTCAGCCCATGGCTGAAATTCCCTCAGGGGGTTATATAGTTTATCAAAATGCTACACAAAGTCTAGGATTTTCTTGTAAGAAAACCACTTCTCTTTCTTTATTTCTTGCTCAATCATGTCAAACTCATTCCTGATGATATCCTCTGGGAAGTTAAATTGGTGGTCCAAAACCAAGCATCTAGTCTTCTTCCTGAACATATCCTTTATGAAGGCTCCAGGATCGGCACATCTTGCCATGATAGTAGTTAAGTGATAAGGCTCAAAGAAAGTCTGCAAGCTCTTCCACCCTCCCTTTGTGATGATGAATTGGTGGGCATTGGTGATAGTAGGGAAAATTTTCCCTTTTCCTCTCCCTGTAAGTGCTTCCTCCTGCAAGCCACCAATTTGCCTGATTATTTCTGCAAATCCTAATTTCAAAGCGACCCTATATGGTAGGATGTGGGGTACTCCTCTGAAACCATACACTCTAAACACAGTAGAAACTGGGTATAGAATAACATCCCCCTAGTTATGCACCATTTTGAGCTCTTGATTGTGCTCCATGGGTCTCAAAAACTTCATTAGTGATACAGGGATTCTAGGCTCATCTCCAATAAGTAACCTTCTGAGCCTAGCTATGAAACACCTATAAAATGTGATGAAGCTAGCCTCCTTGTTGTCCCATGACATATTAGCATTCCATAACTGTACTGGCATATCCTCATCATCTCTGATTCTCTGCAGGCTCATCTCTTCTTCAAAATAATCTGCCCCTTTAGACAGGAACATGTGCATGAGTAAAGAATACCAAGTGAAAGGCTTGGTGAGCTGTGACTTTTGAATACATTTCAAACCTTCATGAATCATATCGGCCAAATATGGGGAAAAAAAAAATAATGGCAAGGTGACGATGCAGGATTTGGACCATCATAAACATGAGATGGATTGGCATCTCATTCCCCTCATCTTCCCCAAAGATTTTGCGCAAGGCCCTATAAACTCCTCTGGCCTTGGGAGTGAGAAAATCAACCTTAAAAGGATCTTTTGTGTTAGGACCTACTAACACTAGGTCTCCCACTTTTGCAAAAAAACTCTTGTAGTGGGCCTCCCGGTCCCATGAGATAGCTCCTCTGAGCTTGGTATATTTCCCTGAATTCATTAAAATCAATTTTATCCATAGGGGTGTCTGGTTCATTTAAACTGAAAACTTCTCTCATCTCTTAAGCAGTTATGCTAATCATGACTTGCCCTTTAATTTATTTTCCAACACTACCCTAGATATTTCATCATAGTTCTCTGCTATCTGCATGAGTAAATCCACATCCATAAACACCTCAGGTACTACCAATTTACCCACATCAAACTGCCATACATTACTGTTTGGAGCAAAAGAGTTCCTCTGGCCAAAAACAATTCTGAAAAAGGGCCAATCTATTTATGCCCATATTGGCATCCCACAACCATCTCCCATAATCATACAATCCCTCTGCAATTTTGACCCATGGGTCTTTAGGGATTTTTTCCTTCAATTTAGTGTAATCATTAGTTGATCTAGTCAACTGTTTGAGTAAATTGTCACATACATTTCTCTCCTGATAATCCACCCTGCCCTTGAATTCTCTCCTAGATGACATTGTGTGATGTAGGGTTTGAAATTTTACCACAGATTATATCTCTAATACATGTCTGTAGTTACTGCAATAAGCCCTAATACGTTTACAAAGTTTTTAAGAAATTTAATCACAGAAATAGAAGAATACCCATTCAGCAGATGATTTGATAGCTTTGACAGCACTTTGGTTTGAAAATGCTCTGCTTCAAAACTCGCCAATGATGCACAATAATTTTGAATGATGAATTAAAACCCAACATTTTATGGATTCAATTCATTGCAAACTTTCCAGGAGACATGTGTTCGCCATTACTTCTTTTGAGTTCAAACTTGATGTTAGATTTTGCCATTTTAAAACATAGTTATTGACCTTACTACCTTTATTTCTCATCCAATGGTTCCAAGCAAGTCTTTCATAACGTTCATCTACCATGACATGTGGTAGCCTGTCATGTTCCCTCAAAGGATAACTAGCGAGTAGTTTCATCATAAGGCTTTGCGCCCACCGTTCGATCTTCCTTAACTTACCCGCAGGATATCTTTCTTTACGCTACATATGGGCCCCAGCATCTAGGACATGCGTCACCATGGCACAATGCCTTGAATATTAACCATTGGGCAACTTTTCTTTGAGGCTTTATGCCAGCCGTTAGATCTTCAAGATATGTTCTACTTTAACTTCTTTCAATAATCTATGGCTTTAAATCTGGCAGAGACACGTGTCATCACGACGCAATGTCTTGAAGCTTAAAAAATGATCAATTTTCTTTCAAGGCAAAGCACCCACCATTGGATCATCCTTAACTTACCTGGTCTTTAACTAACCACATTTTGATTAAGTGCAGTCTGCAGCTTGCATAATAGGAAATGTGGTGGCATGTCATGTTCCCTCATTGATTAACTTCCCTTCATCTTGTGTTCAAGGAAATACACCCACCATTAGATCAGATCCAAGATGTCATACTTTAACTAGTGCTTGACTTTTCAAATTTAACCCACTGATTTCCAAGTTTCATTCTCTCGCGTTGCCTTGATGGTTATTATCCTTGCATCTTATCCTTAAGGCTTTACTCCCACTGTTGGATTTAATCTAAGATGCTACCTTTTAATTAAATGTTACATTTAGCTTGGCCCCACATGGACACGTGGCAGCTCCGTGCAATGCCTTGAACCTTAAAGCATGATCAACTTTCTTTTAAGGCTTTGCGCGCACCATTAGATTCAATCTGATCAACTTAAGTTGGCCTGGTTTCGAAGTTACGCAAACAGTTCATCTAACCATGTCTCAACTTTCGTACATATAAATTAGAGGCCTTTGGAACCCTTCTAAAGTTACGGTGACGATTTTCTTAACATCTCTGCTATCAATTATCATATAATGCTATGAAGTCCCACACAAAGCCTTTCGTAACCTCTGAATTTTTTAATCTCATAACTGATTAACCTTTCTGAAGTTATGCCAATCCACCAAATGCTTCATCGCAACATCGTAACCGCAAACACTAATGACCAACAAACGCTCGTGAAGGTCCGTAACCACTTGATCATTTGATTCATTACTATCGTAGGTTCGGAAGTTCTTGAAGAAAGTGACAAATATTAATTCAACCTTTGACACATGTCACATTCCATTCCTCAATGCTTTCCATGTGGCATGCAAATTTATTATTTTTCATACTCATTACTCAATCCTGAATCCTAATTTCCTAATACTCAGCATTTACTTAATTGATAATTCCTTAATTCCTTTAAGCAAAAGCATTTACTTAATTTAATAATTCCTAAATTCCTAATAGTAATTTCCTAAAAGTAAATATTAATATAATTATTAATAATATGACATATACATTATTAGTAGTACATTCAATTTTAAACAAATTGCAACTGCAACTACGATCTTGAGCTCTTTACAAAATTACACAGGCACATAAAATTACAAAATATCTTTGTATTAACTTCCTTCAAAATTTGAAATTTATACATCAATTATCAAGATTCAATGATCAAAGTACCAGAGACTTCTAAGTTCTATCAGAAAATTACAAAATATCATTGTATTAACTTCCTTGAAATTTATTTATCAAGTTCAATGATCAATGACAATGATCATAGTATGAAAGACTTCTATCAGAAAATTACAAGAGATTGAGCTTAGAAATAGTTATAAGAGTGACAGGTGGCAGCCCAGATTCTTTAGTATCAGTCTTGGTTTGTACCAAATGTGTATCCATAGTAGGTGAACCGCAAAGATAAGATACCTTGTTTGAATTAACTAACCTCCCTCTATTGGCTCTTCATCTAATACCAGAAGTAGAACTGTCTCAACTACTTCCATCATCCATGTCAATGTGACAACTATAAGGCTTGAATCTCTCCAATGTTTTCCCACACCACAATTTCCCTCTTTGATGGCCAAGTTATCACTCTAACTGTATCCAATTATTCAAGGCATTTGTTCCACTTAGCATCCATTATGGCTCGAGATTCAGCAACAAACTTATTCATGTCAATCTCCTGCTCGTACAATTCATCCACAACTTCAAAAAAAGTTGAAATGTCAGCATCACCAACAAAATAACAAGCCACCTTGCTAGCATCCAAAATTTGGTTGAAAGAATCAACCCACTTCTGCTAGTCCTTCAACTGTCCCTATGTGTCCACAATAGCAAGGATATATCCTTCAGACTCTTCAGAAAAAAGCTTTAGCTTTGCCTAAATGTTTTTTAACCTGCCATTGAAAAATGCATACAAATCCTTTACTAATACCACCATTTCCTTAACATCAATTATTTTGTCAGGTAACTCCATTATTTCCCATTAGTAAAATTAACCTCTCAAATAATTGCAAGTGTGGGCCCCAAGTATTAAATAATAGGGTTAGTACAGACAAGGAATTAGAACATTGATATTCTGCCCCCTGTAAAGAAATGAATGTGCTATGAATGATTTGAGACTTCCCTTTTAAAAAATTTACTATGTGCAATAGAATCTTCTTCAATGTCTCCTTTTCAGATTTTCCAGTATCAACAAGCTGATCAACGTCCATTATTATGTTCTCTGTTGCAAGTTCTAGAGCTGAGCCCCCCTCAAACTCAGTTTTATTAGACTAATATTTTAGACTATTTATTTCATCTTTTAGCTCCTTCATAGTCATATCTAGGACAAAATTCTTCTTCAGTTCCTCTTCAAACTTTTTCCTAGTTGACACATAATCTTTGAATGCCCTTGCTACCTGTTCTCTAAGTCCTCAACCACTACCTTATTCATGGAGGATGCATGATGTAGGATATTTTCTATCTTTAATCCTGTAGTCTCCCGCAACCTCCATATTAATTGGCTACCCTATGTTGTATCTTGGATGTCAACCAATCTGGGCTTATTAGATTCCCGAGCCACACAACATACTGCTAGTGTCTTACTGTCCATATTGAATCTAGAACCCCTCTGTAGTCCATCAGGGACAAAAGCTTCATAAGCTACAATATTATCTTGCCTCTTGATTTGGTCAATTAAGAATGAGGACTCCAAGTCCCATCTAGGGATCAACAACATGCCACTTCTCTTCACAATATCTCTTGCCTCCTCCATAGTTAATTTTTCACTGTTGGGATCATAGGCCTGTAATTTTTCAATCATTTCAACAATCTTTTCCTGTGATTCCCCTAGTTTCAAAGACAATGTTAATTCATTCTGCTTAACTCTCAAGAGAAAACTTTTAAACTCATCAGACTTGATGAATTCATCATCATCTATCAACTCTTTAGCTTGGATGACCCTATCATCCAATCTAGTTGCAGCCAATTCTAACTCATCTAGGGCCTTTTCTCCCTCTTCAGCCTGTGATGTCAAATTTTTTTTTCTTAAGTCAGCAAAGTATTTCCAATTACCTGGTAGGATTTGTAGCTCCTTTTGCCTTGCCTTTTGTTGTACATTCATCAACTTTTGTTTTTTTGATGGCCCCTGCTCAAATGTGGATGGCTTAGCTTGTTCTATTTCTACCATAAACACCACATCAGGTTCAACTTCCTCAGGGTTTATTTTATCCTCCTCGTTCTCCTTAGGGATGTTTGGCAATTTAGACATAATATTTTTGTAATTCTCTATACACATGTCAATTCTTGACATTTATTTGAGATCAGGAAAGAAACAACGGAAGGTAGGGTCTTCCTTTTTCAATTCTTCCTCTACCCTTACAATATTGTGCCATTTAAGGGTTCTCTCCTCATAGATATCTTCATTGAGCACATTTCTAATAACATCCTCATCATCCATAGGATGATTTTCAGCCAAATTGTGATTCCTCATTTCTCTCAATGCTCCTCTAATAAAGTCTTCAGGGTCATACATCCTTGCTTTAGCACAGGGCAATCTGAATTGTCTCAGGAATTCATGGATTCGGTCAACAACATTTTTACCTATAGAGAAATCCCCTATTTGGAACCTCCTTACCAGAAAGGTTCCCTTATGTCTTTTAGGGCCTAAGTGTTCTCTATCCATCATGATAAGCTGCCACAGGAATTCTACTATTTCCAATATTTTTGGGACATATTTTGGCAGTAAGTGTGGAGGTTGAGGGCAAGCATACACTCTTATAACAGAAAAATTCTTTAAAAAAACATATCACCCCAATTGTGGTTAATTTCATTGTCAATTTTAAATGCTAGGGATCTAAGCAATTTTCTAACTAGTAAAGGACATATATTCCTCACAATACCTAACATGTTCATTATTGGATCCAAAAAATCACTTTAAAAAGAAATGGAATTAGAGAAATGGTGACTTCTATCCCACAACCTGGTCCAGAGCTAAAGCAGAACAGGTCCTCCTGCATTCTCAGTCTCATTGATGAACTCTGGGTTGATGTAGCCAATATTGGAATAGAGGATTAGGTGCATCAACATCGATTAGTGATTGAACTTGAAGCTTTTCAAATCAGGCTTTGTCATCATCAACTCAGTGTGCATTACATTGATTATGTGCCCCACATAATCAAACTCCTTGTTGGTGTACAGGTCCTGAACATCTGTAGCCATGACATAAATGTCAGGAGTCACTGTCAAACCTTCATCTATTGCAATAAATTTCATTAGACCATAAATGGTATTCTAGAAATAGGTAAAAAAAGCTCAATATCAATTGAATCTGTAACCTTCTTCGGCAACAAACCTGCCTCTCTAATTTTTCTAGGAATATGCTTCATCATAACCTTTCTAGTGTAGTAACTATTATGTCTGTGAAATAGGGCCTCCTCTTCTGTTAGGTCAATATCCACGCTCATAGCTCCCTGAAGGTCGAAAGCTTGAATAAAAGTTGCTTTGTCTAACATGCAGAGTATAGAATTGTCCTGTCTATGGAAAGCTTGTGTCACTAGATTGTATGCTTCAATTAGCACTTTCATGAGGTCTATATCCAAAAATACCTTAGGTACTATCTGTTAGAATAGTCCCAAAGGATAACTAAGAGGGGGGGGTGAATCAGTTATCAACCAATTTAATTCTTTTCTCTTGTCAACTTCAGAATACAATAAATTAAATGCTCATTCAGATAACATAATACACAATACACAATTTGATTACGGGGAAACCAAATGGTAAAAACCCCGCTGGGAATTAGCACCCACAATGAACTATACTTTTTTATAGTAATCCCTGTTAGAAGATATTTCAACCCTATTAGGAGTTGTACTTTACAATGCAATAAGTATAGTGACCTGGTTAAGGGTCTGACCCTGTTAGGAGTCTTTTACAAATAACCCTGTTAGGGGTGAGGACTCAC
>MU223082.1:3565806-3583870 GCA_018584345.1 Thuja plicata | reverse complement strand
TAAATGTCTCCTTTTGTCTATTAGTAGCATCATCCTTTGCAAGGTCTTTCAGAGATGGAATAACAACTTCTTGTGTAGCTATCTCAAAGATCTCAAAGCCAACACACTGTAGATGTGTTATCATTTTTTTTTTCCAATCCAGATAATTTTCTCCATCGAACTTAGGGCTCTCTTTTCTAAAGTAAGACATCTGATCTACCTTAAGTTGTTAGGCTTCTTCTCCATGGCACTTGGCTCTGATACCAATTGTTAGAATAGTCCCAAAGGATAACTGAGAGGGGGGGTGAATCAATTATCAACCAATTTAATTATTTTCTCTTGTTAACTTCATAATACAATAAAGTAAATGCTCATTCAGATAACACAGTACACAACACACAATTTGATTACGGGGAAACCAAATGGTAAAAATCCCGGTGGGAATTAGCACCCACAATGAACTATACTTATTTATAATAATCCCTGTTAGAAGATATTTCAACCCTGTTAGGAGTTGTACTTTACAATGCAATAAGTATAGTGACCTGGTTAAGGGTCTGACCCTGTTAGGAGTCTTTTACAAATAACCCTGTTAGGGGTGAGGACTCACTGTCCAAAAGCTCACTGCTTCAATGGTGAAGGCTACAACCTTATGTTGAACAGATATGCACTATATCTGATGATGAACAATAGAGTAGACCTGTTGTCTTGATAAATTCCAATGTATTATAATCTTCTACTTCTTCACATAGACTCTTGATGAATGAACCACAACTAATTTTTTTCTCTGTACATTTTCTGTCTCTTTTCGTATCACTCACACTTAGCGTATCACAAATGACTTGATATAAGTATATTTCTCAAAGTATGAGATCATGGGACCTGTAAGAGAACTCTTCACAATGTCCTTGTTGTCTTTACTAAGCACGCAAACAATATTAAGTCTGCACAACACAAACTGAACAGACGCGACACTTCACTAAGTTGGCCTCACCAAATCATCTCTAACTTTGCAATCTTCTTGAAACACGTTAGGCACCTTTAGATAACTATCATCAAATCATAAATAATCATGAATATACACATGCATATCTTGAAGATAGGTGCAACTCAAGAAACATGTTAAATACATATGCTCTGAATAGATACTCTTCCAGAACTGTAACTGCCAATAACAAAATTACACAACTTGACTGAAACATCATATCTGAGTCTGCGTGTATGAACATAACATACTAAGCATGTCTACAATCTAAATATATCCTCACAAAGCTTGATATCATCATTCTGATAAGTACATACAGAATCACTACTGAGTATTATATGTTTTCATCAATGACAAACATACAATCAATCAACTGCATAGAAACAAATCTCCAACACTATCAACTTTCCCAAGTTCCTGTCCCATGGGTTTGAAATAGGAGGGCCTCTCAATCTATTATTATAGAAATACATGAAGAGCTCATACCCAATTGTGTTTGGGCAAACAACATCCTTGTAGAACGCATAAGGGTCCCTCCATTCATAAGCGTTAGCTGATTGCAAATTTTGTTAGGAATAAGGTGTATCAACCTTGTATATTTCCTTACATTTGATATTATTTATTTTGTAATTAATTGTCCGCAAATAATGTATTTAAGTTTCATATCCATTCTGTCATTTATTTGAGTGAACATGTTGTGTTTTCACTCCACTTGGAAGATGACAAGGATGATCAAACTTGGTCTAGGTGGATCTAGGCATCCCTTTCTGTGGTAGAGGTTATTTTCCAAATGTCGGCACTTTGGACAATGTGTAAGGTAATCATGAATGAAATGGTTATGACAGTCATTAATATTTATAAGAGCTAATTGTGAAAGATTTGATGATGGCTAAAGACATGCAAGACATGTGCAATTGATCATGTTGAGTACTGTACACTCTTCTACAATGTGTGGGGTTCAGGACATTGGCTCGAAAAAAATTTTGGGGTTCCTATTTTTCTAGAGAATGGTAAAACCCTAATACGGTTGTCTTTGGAAGTTGCCCTAAAAAGGGAAGCACATGATATAAGTGTTTTAGGGTTGTAAATCGCTAAGTGAGAAGTTAGTATATTGTTGGAATGTTGTTATGCTATCGGATTTGTCTTCAAGTGTCGATTACCTCCTGACTGCATTGCAAGTGTATTGTAAACAACAATAGTTTTGATTAATACATTGTGCAGGTTTTGGAGTGCTTGGGTTTTTTACCGAAAGGTTTTCCCCAGGGTAAATCATTGTGTCATTCTCATTTTTTCTATGTATGCATGTTATTACAAAAACATTTAATTTAATTGTATTATCATTCTGTAATTGATAAGGGTTGAAACTGAATTTGCATGATCCTCTTCTTGGGAGTTTAGCGTAGGGAACTATTTTTCGTACACTTAGTTTCCTTTCAGTTGGTATCAGAGCCTGGCTAGTTTTGGTTCTATTTGTTAGGGTATGGGTTTTTTGAGCTAATCTCCAGTTCAGTGGGAGTATTGTTGCAAAGTATTCATAACCTTATTGCAAGAAGAGATGGCAAGTTCTTCATACAGCAGAATGGAGGTGGAAAAGTTCAGTGGCACAAAATTTGAGTTGTGGAAACTCAAGATGGAAGACATGCTCATAGACCGTGATGTATGGGAGGCGGTTGCAAATGATATCAAACCAGTAAACATGCCTCAAGTAGATTGGGATCTCAAGGATCGGAAAGCTAAGGGTCTCATTAGACTCTGTCTAGCAGATTCTTCTTTCTTGAATGTTCTCGAGGAGAAGACCGCAAACAAATTGTGGATACGGCTTGGGTCTGTGTATCAGGCCAAGTCCTTGGTGAACAGATTTTTCCTGAGAAAGAAGTTGTATTCTCTGAGAATGGAGGAAGGGGGATCCATTGCAGATCACCTAAACATATTTAACATGTTGATTGCACAGTTGACATCAACCGGTATAAAGTTGGAGGAGGAGGATTGATGTATGACCCTGCTATGTTCCTTGCTGAATTCATGGGACCATCTTGTGATGGCCCTTGGGAGTACTATTGTCACTTTCCAAATGGATGATGTGGTGTCTTTGTTGTTATCTGAGGATATGCGAAGAAAGACCTCTGATTCAACCAAGGAAGCCCTTGTTGTTCGTGGTAGATCCAAAGACAGAGGAAAGAAAAATAACAAGAAGTCTAAAAAGGGTAGACCCAAATCCCGTGGGAAATCTAAGACTCCTGGAAAGTCTAAGGTAACATGTTGGAATTGTGGTAAGTTTGGGCACTTCTGTAAGGACTGCAAAGAGCCAAAGAAGAAGAAGAAAAGCCCAGATTCATATTCTGAAAAATCTCAAGAAGATGGCGATGCTTTTTTCACAGCCTTGGCCACCCATGTATCTGATGATGTGTGGCTGATTGACTTGGGTGCTTCTTTTCACATGACCTCTCATCAAAGTTGGTTCTCAAAGTACGAGGAGTTCGATGGTGGAAAGGTGTACCTAGGTGATGATTCTCACCTAGAGATAGTTGGACGAGGAAGAGTCACTATCAGATTCCCTAATGGATGAGTAAAGGGGATGAATGGGGTAATGCACATCCTAGGTTTGGCACAAAACCTGTTATCTGTAAGTATGTTGAATGATGAAAGTGTGCAAGTTGTTATATCAAAATATGGATGCAAGATTATTAGAGGAGCTATGGTGCTCGCGAAAGGTACTAGGAGAGGTACCATGTTTCAGCTAGATGCTTGCACTTCACAATGCAATAGTTCTTCTATCTCAAGGAAGAGAGCAACAGTCACTTCATCTCCACCATCTGAACCAACAGTGAAGAAGACTGTGGTAATGGGTTTTGATGGTAGTGGAGCAAGTGTACCTAAGGGTGCTAACACTTTGGAAGGCAAAATTCCTACAGAAAAGACAATGTTGTGGCATATGAGATTTGGCCACATTGGTGAGAAGGGTCTCAAAACCCTGAAAAATAAAAACTTTGTTGAGGGGATAAATGATTGTAATCTCAAGTTTGAATTTTGTGAACATTGTGTTTATGGTAAGCAAAATCGTGTTCAGTTTTACTCCAGCTCTCACAAGTCTTCTAGTATTTTGGATCTTATACATTCGAATGTGTTTGGTCCTGTTAAAGTTCCTTCACTCTCCAAATCTATATATTTTGTATCTTTTAAAGATGATTACAGTAGGACATGGATTTATTTCCTTAAAAGAAAGACACAAGTTTTCAGTCGGTTCAAGGAATTTAAATCTCTTGTAGAGAATCAGACTGGTAAAACAATTAAGTGTGTGAGAACTGGCAATGGTGGTGAGTTTTGTTTTGCAGAGTTTCAATAGTTCTATAAAGAACGAGGGATCAAGAGGCATAAGAAAACTCCTATGACCCAATAGAAAAATGGAGTTGCAGAAAGAATGAATAGGACACTAATGGAGAAGGCTAGGAGTATGCTTAGTCGAGTTGGCCTCGAACAAAGGTTTTAGGCTGAAGCTATGGTCACTGCTTTCTATCTGGTTAACAGATCTCCTACATCAGCTCTTGTTGGTAAGACACCCATGGAGGTGTAGTCTGGTAAGAAGCCTTCAGTTAGACATCTTCATGTTTTTGGTTGTGAAGCTTATGCACATGTTCCTAAGGAGAGAAGATCTAAGTTGGAAAACAAGGCTGTAAAATGTATCTTCATCGGCTACAGTGTTGGTGTGAAAGGATACACGATTTGGGATCCTGTGATTGGTAAGGTATTATATATCAGAAATGTTATTTTTAGAGAGCTAACACTTTCTCCTATTGTGCTATAGCCAGATGAAAAAGAAATGAAAGAAGATGTTGTTCAGTTGCCTCCTACCCCTGAGAAGACTGTACAAAGAGACCGTGATAGATCTGATGATGAGGAGAGCTCTAGCAGCTCTAAAAATTTATAAGAAGAGGTAGAACAACCTCAACCTCAGCCCTTGAGGAGATCCATGAGAGAAAGAAAGTAGCCAAAGAGGTTTGGATTTTCTATGTTAGATTCCAGTTGTGCTTATGCCTTGATTACAAACATTGATGAGCCTAGATCTGTGAAAGAGGCTATAGGTATGGAAGATGCAGGTTCCATGATTGAGGCCATGGATGATGAGATGGCTTCATTGGAGAAGAACAAAACTTGGGACCTAGTACCTTTGCCTAAAAGACGGAAACTTGTTGGAAGCAAATGGGTGTTTAAGAAGAAATTTTGTGCAGATGGCAATGTTGAGAGTTACAAGGCCAGATTGGTTGCAAAGGGGTATTCATAGGTGGAGGGAATTGATTATGGTGAAATATTCTATCCTATTGCAAAGCTTATATCCATTATATTTATGTTATCTCTAGAAGCATCACATGATTTAGAGGTAGAACAGATGGATGTGAAGACAACTTTCCTTCATGGTGATTTGGAGGAAGAGATCTATATGTCACAACCTAAGCACTATATTCACAAAGGTAAAGAGTCTTTGGTTTGCAGATTAAAGAAGTCTTTGTATGGTTTGAAATAATCTCCTAGGATGTGGTACCTTAAATTTGATGCCTTTGTGTTGTCTATTGGTTTTCTGAGATCAAAATCAGATCATTGTGTTTATTTCAAAGTTGACAATGATCACCTTCTTATTATTGCATTATATGTTGATGATATGTTGTTGATTGGGAAGGGTATGGGTATGATTTCTTATTTGAAGTCTCAGTTGTCAGCACAGTTTGAGATGAAAGATCTAAGGGCAGCTAGGTATATTTGTGGAATGGAAATCAACAGAGATAGATCTAACATAAAACTTCGGTTGAGTCAGAGTAAGTATGTGAAGTCTGTGTTGGACAGGTTTAGCATGGCAGATTGTAGACCATTGTGTGTTCCTGTTTCTATGGGAACAAAGTTATCTATGGATGATTTTCAAAAATCTTCTAGTGAGGTGGAGGACATGAGCAAAGTACCTTATGTGAGTGCAGTTGGCAGCCTTATGTATGCTATGATCTGTACTAGACCAGACATTGCCCAAGTAGTGGGAGTCCCGAGTCAGTTTATGGCTAAACCTGGATCGGTACATTGGGATGCAGTTAAGAGAGTGTTCATATATTTGAAGGGTACATCAAAGTATTGTATATGATATCATGGAAACTCTTCTGGAGCTTCGCATTTAGTTTGTATTCATGGGTTTGTGGATTCAAATTGGGCAGGTGACATTGACAGCGGGAGATCCACCAATGCCTATGTGATCACTATGTTTGGTAGTACCATCAGTTGGATGAGTAAGTGACAACTTGTGGTCACTTTGTCCACAACAAAAGCAGAGTACATGACAACTACTCATGCTTGTAAGGAATCCATTTGGCTTAGGAGACTATGTTCGGATGTTGGTGTTGATGCAGGACATATTACAATTTGTTGCGACAGTCAGAGTGCTATTAGCCTTGCAAAGAATCCAACTTTCCATGCCAAAACGAAGCACATTGATGTGTGGTTTCACTTTGTGAGAGATATGGTAGAGGATGGAAAGGTAAGTTTGGAGAAGGTAGATACAGTAAAGAATGTTGTGGATGCATTGACAAAACCTATGGTCACAGAGAAGTTCAGATGGTGTTCGGATTCTATGGGCCTCTCAGCCTATAGCAGTTAAATCTTGTTATTTGCTTTGGCTCTTACAAGGTGTTTGACAAGTGGGAGAATGTTAGGAATAAGGTGTCTCAACCTTGTATATTTCCTTAAATTTGATAGTATTTGTTTTGTAATTAATTGTTTGCAAATAATGTATTTAACTTTGATATCCGTTTTGTCATTTAGTTGAGTGAACATGTTGTGTTTTCACTCCACTTGGAAGATGAAAAGGATGATCAAACTTGGTCTAGGTGGATCTAGGAATCCCTTTCTGTGGTAGAGGTTATTTGCCAAATGTCGGCACTTTAGACAATGTGTAAGGTAATCATGACTGAAACAATTATGATGGATTCCTATGACGGTCATTAATATTTGTAAGAGCTAATTGTGAAAGATTCGATAACGGGTGAAGACATGCAAGACATGTGGCAACTGATCATGTTGAGTATTGTACACTCTTCTGCAATGCGTGGGATTTGGGGCATCGGCCCCAAATTTTTTTGGGGTTCCTATATTTTTGGAGAATGGTAAAACCCTAATACGGTTGTCTTTGGAAGTTGCCCTAAAAAGGGAATCGCATGATATAAGCATTTTAGGGTTGTAAATCACTGAGTGAGAAGTTAGTGTATTGTTGGAATGTTGTTATAATGCCAAATTTGTCTTCAAGTGTCGATTATCTCCTAAGAGAACTTGCATTGCAAGTGTATTGTAAACAATAATAGTTTTGATTAATACATTATGCAGGTTTTGGAGTGCTGAGGCTTTTTACCGAAAGGTTTTCCCCAAGGTAAATCATTGTGTCATTCTCATTTTTTCTATGTATGCATGTTATTATAGAAACATTTAAGTTAATTGTATTATCATTTTGTAATTGATAAGGGTTAAATCTAAATTTGCATGATCCTCTTCTCAGAATTTTAGTGTAGGGAACTATTTTCTGCACACTTAGTTTCCTTTCAAATTTGAGGATCCAGGAAAAAGTTTCATCCATTCTTCAGCGTATATGTTTGGCCTCTTTGTTCTTGAAGGAAAACTCTTTGTTGGTTCTACAACAACATCAAGAGATCCTTGTTCTGGCATTCTTTATGTATGCTAAACTCTAAGAAGTAAGCTCCTTTTCTGTACTTAAAGGTTTCAACTCTCTGTTGCTCTCTGACTTTGAAAATTAAGGATGCGCTGTGAAGTGTGAACTGTATTTAATAACTAATAAGAAACTCACAAGTTCACAACAAGCCACCAGGCCACCTACTCTATTAAAAATTAAATTCTCATCAAGCGCACATGCATGAAATTAGTAATTACCTTTTTCATAAAAGTGTCACTGTCAACTGTCACTTCCAGCATAGATTTGGGGGCGATTCGAGAGATAACAATTGGTGTGTTGCTGAAGTTACACTAACGGTACATCTAACAGTTAACCCTAGGTCACAAACGACCAAGAAACCCTAACGAAGCTCTGCAAACATTTCATTCTTTGTCACTTTCCACATGGTATGCAACTCTCACTTTTCAACATCTTACGAAGTTACACACAAAGTTAGTCGGGACTTTGGAACCCCTAACCATCATAAAAATTAAACCGTTGAGAAGTTACAAAACAACCAGCCATAACTTCGTAACCCCTCACCATCATAAAAACTTAACCGTTGAGAAGTTACGAAACATCCAGGCTTAACTTCGGAACCCATCACCATCGTGATTTAGTACACACACATGAAATTAGTAATTACCTTTTTCAGAAATGTGTCACTGTCAGCTCAGAACTGTCACGTCCAACATAGATTTAGCCAAAGTTACGCTAACTATACATCTAACCCTAGGTTCTTATTCCAACTTACTCTCACTTTTCAACAACTTAAGAAGTTACGCATGAAGTTAGTCAGGATTTCGGAACCCTTAACCACCATAAAAATTTAACCGTTTAGAAGTTACAAAATAGCCAAGCGTAACTTCGGAGCCCATCACCTTCAAAAATAACTTAACCATTGAGAATTTACGAAACAGCCAGACGTAACTTCAGAACCCATAACCATAAAAAATAACTTAATTGTTGAGAAGTTACGAAACAGCCAGATGTAACTTTTGAACCCATCACCATCATAATAAATTAACCGTTTAGAAGTTACAAAATAGCCAGATGTAACTTCGGAACCCATCACCATCATAATAAATTAACCGTTGAGAAGTTGTGAAATAGCTAGGCATAACTTCGGAGCTTGGAGTGGGTTCCAAATTTCAATGTGTCATGCGGGATTTAGATTTCAGAAGCGTCAGACTTCTCATTCAGTCAGTGAAGTGAATCGTGGATTCGTGATTTAACATTCTGAATCGGTTAATACATATAGGTATTTATAATTTTATACATAATCACAGTTCACAGTCACACTCACAGATACTTCAAAGTTCAATTTACACATTTTTCAATTTATAAAACTATTGTTCAATTTCATGAATCATGATTCACGTAAAACTAAAAATATTAACCTATAACACTATTTGAAAAAGAGTCTTCTAGTTCTAGTTCTCATATGTATACACTTATGGTATTACTATTAAATTCAAAAATTGGTATTAGGAATTTCGGTATACATAATAATGGTAACTGAATCATTGATTGAGATTCACTAAGTAGTGAGTGACTGAAGTTTTGAATGGTTGTGGTTTCCCCAGAAGGAGAAGCGACAAGCTTCCAACCGTTTCCAAAAGTTAAAACCAAAATGAAAGGTACATTCGAATTTCATATTTACAAATTACAACTACAAGTTTACAAGTAACAAAATATTTCCTAAGATCCATTGAAGTTTTGAACTTTCAGAGGAAATTACAAAAGCCTAGTCTGACACTCCGACAGTCGACTCCTACATATCCTAATACTAATAGACTAATAGTAATTTGTTAATAAGTTATAGTATAAAGTATAAACTATAATATAATAATACTATCCACAAAGAAAAAAGATCAGTCGATGTGCAGACCAGCAAATAACCGGATCATCTCCTCCTGGAACCCCTCCTGGTCGAAGCCATGATTGTCAAAAATGGTGCGCATCTCTGCCTTGTCATGTTCTACTTCAGGTTTGAACATGTCGCTTTGGTATCTGTCGTAACTAGTAGCATGATCCCATGCTGCAGACATAAGATGACTGAGGACATCCTGCTGAATCTCCTCCTCCATATCCAAATTTGGTTGGATAACAGGTTCTGGGTTATCATTTGATGATCCCTCAGCTACTGGATGACCCATTCTAAATTTCTGTCTTCCAAGATTCCAAATTTAGAAATTTAGAAAGCGCACTGTATTCTGCAATTCCACTATCGAGGAGTGTATAAAGAAAATAATCACCAACTTGCCAGGCACAATAAATTTTGAAGGAATGTTTCACGTAAGGTGGCTTTCCACAGAAAAGGAAATTAATAAATATCAATAAACAAAAATTGCAGACATTTGTATCCGCCTTTGTACCCTGCGTAACTCGGCTCCGAAGTCGAAAAGACAAATAATGAATGCTGATGAATCAAAACTCATTTCCCATAAAATTATCCTTTTTAATGTCTAATCAAAATCTTGGCCTGGATTATGTAACTACTCAAGTTACGCAGACTGCCAGCGTGTACTCAGAACCACCATATACTAGCAGCAATTATAAATTTTGAACTGACAACTTGGCAGCCGCATTAAATTGTGAAGGAATGTTTCGCGTAAGGTGACTTGACACTGAAAAGAAAAATAATGAATGTTTACGAATCACGGCTCATATCTCATACAAATTATCCTTTTTAATGTCTAATCTAAATCTTGGCATCAATAAGTCTCATTAATAATTAATTACATTTTGCAGTTTGAAGTTCAATATTTAAATGCTAAACCATTAACTCTTTAATCTGCAGTCACCTTCATGTTAGTCGAACTCACGTCACCACAGGGACATGCGTCACCACAAGGACATGCGTTATTTAGACTTAATGACTTGATAGATTTTGATCATCTTGAGGCTAAGTCATTAAGTGGGTCGTCTGATCAAACAGAATATGCATGCCTTTTGCCTTCAACAGGGTCGTTGCATATCTTTGTAACCTTTAGCCATTGACCCTCCTTTTAGCCTGCCGAAGCTACGCAAGCTATCCTCACAAAATGGTCATCACTATCAGTAAATGACACGT
The DNA here is from genome assembly GCA_018584345.1 of Thuja plicata. NCBI lineage: Eukaryota > Viridiplantae > Streptophyta > Pinopsida > Cupressales > Cupressaceae > Thuja > Thuja plicata. The sequence goes on along the minus strand of MU223082.1, from coordinate 3,573,136 downwards.
AGCACCCAACTTGACACGTAGTCCCATCGCTATGTTTTGAACATTCGCCAATATATTTTTTATACTATAAATGTTGTTTTTTATTCACCAATATATATTTTTTATAATATAAATATTATTTTTTATTCACCAATATATATTTTTGTATACTATAAGTATTGTTTTTTATTCGCCCATATATATTTTTTATACTATAAATATTGTTTTTTATTCGCCAATATATATTTTTTATACTATAAATACTGTTTTTTATTCGCCAATATATATTTTTTATACTATGCATACTGTTTTTTATTCGCCCATATATATTTTTTATACTATAAATACTATTTTTTTTCATTTTCCAATATATATTTTTTTATACTATACATACTAGTTTTTATTCGCCATTATATATTTTTATACTATAAATACTATTTTTTATTCGCCAATTGAGATTATTTTTATTCTTGGCCAAAAAACAAATTTCGCCAATAAAATTAATAATTTCCTCTGTAGTTTTCTAAATTTTGCCAGTTTTTTACACCTTTTCTGAAAGGGGGGTTTCTTAAAGATTACCCTGATCATATTTGTATCCCTCTGGTCTTCAACAACTGTTCAGAATCGATCTATAAGATCATATCGCAACATTTATAGCTCTAAGATCAAATATATGATTCCACCGCCATGAAACCCTCTGAGTCAAAGATTTAAATATTCAAATTACAGTTATAATGGTCACAGGTGGTGCGAACAACAATTTGGACGGTCGAGATCAAGCCATTGCATAACTTTAAAACATGACCGCTGATCCTCTTAAGTTACCTGGGCTCAAAATTAGATTGGAAAGGTGACAACAAGGCGCAATGCCTTAATGATTAGATCTTGCGCATCTTCCTTTTGATCCATTATGCCTGCCGTTGGATTAAATCTGACTTGTCTGCATTTTAATTTATCTTTGTCCTCAGCCTTTAACCTGCCTCTAACCTGCACTTTAACTCTGGCTTTATCTGGAGATTGCGCAACTGAGTAATCTCCAAGTCACTGAACATTTTATTTAACTCTGGGTATGTTGGGAGATTATGAGCATGCTGCTAGATTCAAGACATATCAATGGTTCTAATATGATCCTTAGAAACTTAACATTAAATTGATCTTGACCCAGGTTCATCTAGAGATCACGTGACTAAAGAGAATCGCCAAGTCGCGAGAACTTTTCTTAACCTCAGAGTTTATTCAGAGATCTAGCGTAAGCCCTCAGATTCATCTATCCTTGGAAACACATGGAAGCATCATGTTGAATCTCTGGAAACCTGAATTAGCCTTTACCTTAACTTAACCTTAAGTCACTTGGAGATCACATGACTAAAGAAACTCAAAGTCGTGGAATGTTTCACTTTACCCTGAGTTAGTTCTGAGATTACGTGCACACCATATGATCAAATCAAGATCCACGGTATGCGTGTAATCTCCAAATATATCATGACATCATGTTTTAATGTGAGATTAAGTGCCAACTTTTCATCTCAATCCTGATCTATGATCCTCGCCAAGTATCTGAATACTTCTTTACTTCATCAAATCTTTACGAGATTAAACGCCAGCCCCACATCTCTGCTCTGATCAATGTCCACGATCCTATTCTGTGCAAACTCCAGCATTATTCAAACTTACCTTTCTTAACCATGATCAAATCTAGATATTTTGCGACTGTGTGAAAATCAAAGTCGCTAAACAACTTGCCTAACTCAATTTAGATTACGAGATCACGCGAAGTCCATCAGATCATGTCAGAAATCTAGAAATTTATCAACGACCAGCGCTGAATCTCAAGACATATTTGTACTTGACCATTTCATTGTGAGATCTAGTGTGAACCACACATCTCTGACAAGATCGATGACCCTCATTTAATCTCAAGACATTTTACTTAACCTTGAGTCCATTATGAGATCACGTGACCAAAGAGAAAAATAAACCCTACCTCTGACTCTGGGTCTATCTAGAGATCACGTGACCAATTGAGTCTCTGAATCGCTAAAAGAAAAACTTAACTCATGGTTTACTTTGAGATCACCCATCATCCACAAGATTAGATCTGCATCGACGACCTACGCTGAATCTCCCGAAGAAGGAACTGACTTGGACTTTGTCTTGTGACTTAACGCGAACCACGCAATCAAGACAAGATCCATGACATCCATAAAATCTCCAAGAGAAAACAACAAATGCCATTTCATCACGATATTAAGAGATACAAGCCCACACCAAGTCGCTAGATATAAAGGAATATTTGGTTTCGATTACGCGACTAAGAGATAGACTCAAAATCGATAAAGCGCACATGGAATTTGTTGGGACTTAAGTGACTTGAAAGTAACATGAAATTAGAACATTCCTTGAAGGGTTTAGGGTTTTAGCCAATTTTGACACAATCAAGACTTAGGGCTATAGGCCAGAGGCCATGAATAATTGCAGAGACAAGGGGAAAGAGCTTGGAACCATGTAAAATTTTGAAAGTGCTAATAGAAACCATACTTCAAGTACGCATAAGGGTTGAAACCATACTAACGGGTACGTGTAAGAGTTGAAACCATAATTCTTGTAAGCATAAGGGCTGAAACCATACTGAAGGTTGAACTCATACTTCGAGTAGGCAATAGTTGAAACCATACTTTGAGTAGGCATAATGGTTGAAACCATCCTAAATCTTGAAACCATACTACAAAAATGTTGAAACCATACTTCGAGTAAGCATAATAATTGAAACCATACGAAAGGATGAAACAATACAAGAAAATGTTGAAACCATATTTCGAGTAATTGTAAAGGTTGAAACCATATTTATGGTTGAAACCATACTTTGTGTAACAATAAAGGTTGAAACCATTCTTCGAGTAACCATAATGGTCAACACCATACTACATAAATATTGAAACCATACGTAAGGTTAAAATCATACTACATAAAGGTTGAAACTATACTTCGAGTAACCATATAGGTTAAAACCATACTATGATATGTTGAAACCATACTAAAGGTTGAACCTAGACTTCAAGTATGCGTAAGAGTTGAAACCAGACTTTGAGTACGCATAAGCATTGAAACCATACTTTGAGTACGCATAAGCGTTAAAACCAGACTTTAAGTAAGCATAAGAAAGGTGAATACTTACATTTATCTTGTTTATTTACATACTTTTTCATATCAAGGTTGATTTTTCTTCTAGTTTTGAAAGATCAACCAATAGGCTTCAATGACCACTCATCCAATTGAAGAAGTCATAATTCTAACTCTTACTTACCAAAAAATGTAAGCAGATAAAGATACCAATGCATTTTTTTTTTCTTAGAGAAAACCTAGAAGTAAAATTTGAGCAGTTGTCGATCAACACATACTTAGCCCTTTTGCTTGAGTGTGATCTTATCACCCAAACTCAATGCAATGCCTTGGGTTTCACTTCTTATCCTAATATAACCACTCAACTTGTTGTCGGATTGTTTCACAACACTAACATTCACAAGAACTGTAGACCTTATGGCAAGACATATTGTCAACTAGTGTCAAAACACTTAGTCATTTAGTGTTGCCCGAGTATCCAGTGTTGCCCGAGTATACAGTGTCACCCGAGTGTTCAGCATCGCCCGAGTGACAGTTTATCACCCGAGTAGTCTTTTGGACCTGAGTGACACTTTTAAGCCAACTTTGCATATATTGTTTTAATATAAAAATTTTTATTGCGAGCCGACTTACAGAGTTATTTGTTGGATAAAGATATATATGTAAGATAGTTTTTTTATCCAATATGCAGAGATTATGAGAAGATAATGAATATGATTATGTATGCATAAGGCATGCGAATGGAAGTTTGATTTAAGTGTAGAAGTATTCAGGACAACAGAGTCTTATCTATCACATTCAGGTGATCAGTTATATTCAAAGGATCTTATTCAACAATCACAGTTGCACAGAGAAGATCATCAACTGGTTCATTCTCACAGGTGGATCAGCAAAATCCTTTAACAAGGTGGACCTAACATTCCTTTCTTTAAATCTCTTAACCGAGTTGCATTACTTATTGTATTGTACAAAATCCTTTAACAAGGTGGACCTAACAGTCCTTCCTATGCTCCTAACAGGACAGACCATTAGAAGTGGTCATTGTAAGCTCTAACAGGCTAAATTTATACTGCAGTACTAAATCTTGTGGGTATCATCCCTACCCCAGGTTTACTTTATTTTGGAAGGTTTTTGGGTAACCAAATATTGTGTTATGTGTTATGTATGATTCTTTACTTTCAAGTTATATGCATGCAAACAAATAAGTTAATCTAATTATGGATTAAAAGGATTAAGTTTTATTGGTTCCTGATTCACCCCCCCTCTAAGTCACTGGGCACATCATATAATTCCAACAAGAACATCCTCACCAAACACACTCTTTGCATACATATTTGCAGCCAAAAATCCAGTCTCTATCAAGCACAGATAAGGGTGTGAGGCACTTCATATTTTTTGACCACACAATATGGTTTAGGAAATCCTCATCATCATGAATAATTTTGTTCACAACCACCTTATTTTTTCACTCAAACTTAACCCACATATTCCTAAAAGTAGTATCAGGGCAAGTAGATGGGGAGATATAGTCCATAATGTCACCTTGAGGAGATGGTCATGGATGCTAGCAGCTGAGATTTGTTAGTGGTTGATGACCTCAAATCAGCCACCTTACCATCCTCAGAAATTGCGTAAAATGGTAGCTCCCTAAGAGATTATAAAATGGTTTGCTTTTATATTCTTGCTTGACTCTAGAGCCATAGTATAATTTTGTAGCCACTCAACCAGTTTGAGATCACCCATATTAGCCAATTCTAAAGTTTCTGAAGTGTTTCCTTTGTACGATTGATTACTATGACATCCATAACAATATCATACCGATGAACTATAACATACACTTCTACATAAGTAGGATCAATTAAGTGAGTAAGTTGCAAAATCCGATTTAATATATTTTTACTGTCACCATCTATGACAAATTATTCAGTGGAGCACTTTACATAATCTTCCACTTCATATTCTAATTTGAGCTTACTCATACCCTTTCTTCTCTTGAAAAGGCATAAATCAATCAAGTCATTTGGCTGTGCATGTGAAATCCGAGCTTTTGCTTTTGTCTATTCTATTTCCTAGAACTGCTTGTCAGTAAGCATCTTTACAAGGCTCTCTCAAAAAGATTGTAACCAATTTTTTTTCAACAAATTATCAGGAGATGTTAGAATGCATATATATCTAGAATGATTCACTTTAAGGAGTCATTATCTATGGGATGTTTTAGAATAGTAGATTGACTTAGGTGCATCATAGAGACCATGATTAGCAATGCTTTAGCAGTTTTCTTGTTTACATATTCTCTAGAAGACTACACCTCTTCCAAATGAAGAATTGGGTTAGTTAAAGTACATGCAACCACATCACCAAGGAAAAAATCACTTGTTAAAAGCATGGTTTGAAAATTTTCAGTTGTGTCAGAACATATCAGAATTATAGTATTTGCAATGGCAATTTCAGAAGTAACACTCTGAGCTGCATAAGTCCCATCAGTAAGAATGGTAGGTCACCTTGAGGAGATGTTCATGGATGCTTTCAACTAATATTTGTTAGTGGTTGATGACCTCAAATCAATCACCTTACCATGCTCAGAAATTGTATAAAATGGTAGCTCGCCAAGAGATTGTTTGATGGTTAATAAACCATTTTCCACTTTAGTAAGAGAAAGGGAGTACTCTCCAATAATCCATAGAGAACATGAGAACACTTGTGAAGCTTGGATCTAATAAAAGGTGTCTAACAACCTAGTCAATATTGAAGATCTAATATTAGGATTAGTCTGGATAATCTCTTGCACAAAAATAACCACATCAATTGTAGATGCTAGATTGTGGTCCCCTAAGAATTTCATGAGCAAATGAACCATAGTACTAGAAAATTCAAGGAACTTAATGATAGGTTGACAAGCGTTGATGAACATATAGGTTGGAAGGTCACCTTGAGGAGAAGGTCACAGATGTTTTCAACTAATATTTTTTAGTGCTTGGTGACCTCAAATTAGTCACCTTAGCATACTCAGAAATTGCGTAAGATGGTAGCTCCCCCATAAATTGTTTGATGGTTGATAAACCATTTCCACTTGAATAAGAGAAAGGGAGTACTCTCCAATAATCCACAAATCACATGAGAACACTTGTGAAGCCCGAATTCGATAAAAGGTGTCTAACAACCATGTCAATATGGAGGCTCTAAAATTAGGACTAGTCTGGATATTCTCCCGCACAAAAATAACCACATCAATTATAGATGCTAAATTGTGATCCCCTAAGAAGTCCATGAGCAAATGAACCACAATACTAGCAACTTCACAGAACTTAATGGCACATGAATGAATATCTTGGACAAACATTTTCTTGTATTCCCATTTTTTTTTCAAATCTATGCTCTAGGTCTTGACAACCTCCTTCTTTAGTGTCATGACAACCTCATCTATGTTTTGAGGAGTGATCAATACCAAAGTGATATCAAGAGTCTTGACCTGAATATCTAAATTAGGACTTGAGAGTGCCCTCAAAACATTCATGATCAGGTCCACCATAACATGCAGTTGTGATGCCTTCAGCTCTTGCAACCGATCCAGTACAATGAGCTTTGTATTGCTGTCACTTTGTGACTAGAAGAGTTGGTAGTAGGTATTTGCTACAACTATGAATGTAGTCAACGAAAATGATAGGCTGGAAAGCGTTGATGTACACTCATACACAACAGTTGTAGATGACGAATTCAAAAAAGAAATGATGATCTTGGTGTATTTCTCTTTCTCCCTAGGGTTTGATCTGCATACCTTTCGAATCAACTCAAGCACAACCATATGCAACAAATCACCCCACTATGGTTGTTATGTTCAATTCTAATTGGTTTTGACATTCGTATCCAAGTTTTTTAATGACAATACAAATCTCCATGTCATTAATAACAACAACATTGTGGTTCAATACACTTGTAGTCTCATAAACTATGTTACCAGATATAACACCAGTTTCAGTTGAAGATAGTTTTATATTTTCTTTTATCTTCTTGCTCGACTCTAGAGCAAGAGTATAATTGTGTGGTTTTTCAACCAGTTTGAGATCACCCATAGTAGGGGAAAGGCGCCAGTAGTGGACATAGCACCTATACCCATTCACTCAGTTTTAATCATTTTATTTACCAGTAGTGGATCATTTATATACCAATAGTTGGTCATTTTTTAGCTTTTTTGACCCATGATTGGCTCATTTGTGCACCACTACTAGTGATT
>MU223082.1:3500160-3534271 GCA_018584345.1 Thuja plicata | reverse complement strand
AGAGGAGATAATGAGAGATATAAAGATAAAGTAGAAAGTGATAGCTCAAAAGAGGTAGAAAGGGGGATATATATAGGGATAGAGAGTGATAGAGAGAGAAACATAGATATATAGATGGTGAGATCTATTGATACAAAGATAAGGAGAGGATGAGAGTAAGTGACAGACAAAAGGACAAATACTTAAATGACCTTTCCATAACTCTACGGCGTTCCCATTGCACACTAAGATGCGATTGCTAGTTTTATTGTTTTCTATTACAGACTGGGCATGTGAATCGTCCTAACATATTTTGACAGTATTGTCAAATTTAGTAGCCTTCTGCACGCGAGCTTTGTTGAAAGGAAAGCCTCTAAGCGAGTTTATTTAGGGAAGCAAAACTAATTAGTACTTTGCTGGTGTTTATAAAAAGACAAAACATGTTTAACTGGAGTTTATTCATCTAAACTCCTAATTGCTTGAGATTGTGAGGGCTCCGAAGCAGAGAATGGAATCCAGTATCCAAGTGGGGAAAACGTTGCTTGCCATATGTATTTTCAGATTAACAGTCTTGGGCAGAGCTCAAATTCAGAATAAAAATCACATCTTGCCTGAATCTCTGATAACCGTCGATTCTCAGTCACTAACAGCTGAGATCAATTGTACAATCTATTCAAAGTCATGTCGTGCATGTACAGTCTCTGAAATGAATTTAAGAGTAAGCTTCAACATCTTCTCAACACAAATTACAAAAACGGTCCTTCCAATTTAATTGTTAACTACGATCTGGATGAAGTCAAGTGGTAGATACTAAAATCGGCTTTCGAATTAAGTTGTCTGAATTCAGTCAATGCCATCAAACCATGCCTGGAGCTTCGTAATCTACGTTGTCAGTAACCCCTATTGTAGGTAAAAGCCTACTGAGGCAGCTGCCTCGGCTCAATACCCAGTACCCTCCTCATACACCTTATTTCTTGCTCTACGCTTCTTTTTCATTCCTTCCTGTTCGTTTCCCTCTGTTTTACATATTATCTGCTCTTCTGTATCTCCCACTCTCCTTACTCAATGGAAAGCAATACAAATATCGGGTTACAGAAAGCTGTGCAGGTAAGAGACTTTTTTCACATTGATCATCTCTTGGAATTCTCTAATGAAGATATTACAGAACCCATTATTGGAAAGAGCACTTTTAATTAGTCAATCCATGACACTGCTACAGATTCCTCCGCTTTAACCATCATAGAAATAGTTAGCTAGAATTCCTCTGTTGATAGAAACAGCTCCAGGACTTGTGTTCTGAAAACAGATGAATGCAATCTAGCATTTTCAAGCCCCATGTATTCTAGCATTGTGGTATTCTAGTAATTTTAAGCCCCATATCATTACTCTTTTCAATTTTCAATTGGTTTCTTCATTGTGTTTGTCTTTTAAAAGTGTCTTCTGTCGACTCTTTTAACTACTGAGATGTGTGTTTGCTTAGAACATAAGAAACATTACGGTTTTCCTGTATAACTCACTGTTCTCAGTCATATTTCTTGGTGAAACTCTATTGAAATGTGCTGAACTTTGTATTGGTGTTGTAAGGCATTGGATCATTCCCATTTTAGCGTTGGAGCCGTTGCATTTTGTTCTGTTTAGAAGAAGCTATTCATTTTTTTTGTAAACAGAGGAACATGCATCTGATTGCACGTGAACCATTAAGGGAAAAAGGCAAATTTGCTGTCTCAGACTGCATAGTTATTGTTTGGAATAAGGGTTTGGTGAAAGGTTGTAATAAGACTCTTATTATGTGAATCTATGAGTCTATAAGAGTCTGTGAGCTACTATCTGATTTCAACGCTTATGCCAAAAGATCCACTTAAAAAGCCTTCACATTGTCACAAAAAAAAGTGTCATGAGGGTATGGTTATCAAAGGATATGAAGACATTGTGTGACAAAGTAGGGTAGGTCTGTGATAGTTTGGACAAGGAATGTTCAAGTGTACCATCTTCTTTCCTTAATGTATATGGGTCTTCTCTGTTTGTGAGTATTTGCTAATTAGCTATTGTTACAATAGTAATCTACGGTTGTGCTAATTTTCTCTGTAAGAACTAATGTGCTACATGTGTATTACAGCCCGGAAAAGGCTATCATGGAACCCCAAGTGGGAATCATAATCAGTTGTCTGAGAACCACCAGGTAAGGCTTCATTCCTTTATAAGTTTTTACATTGATCATTTGTAATAGTTTAAACTTTAGATCATGATTTGTTCATTCTAATGCCTCAAAACCTTACCTTACTATGGAATCAGACCAGTAATCTGATTGTGAGATTATTATGTTTAAATGTTGAGGTTGATGTGATAATGTTTGAATGCTTGTTTGGGTCTATGAGAGTAGGCTGCAGAGTCAAATCATATGGGGGTGGTAAGAAATAACAAAATCCCGCCAGGGCAACAACATCAGACACTGACAGGGCCAGAACATCTGCCACCGCCACCGCTAGTGCCAGTGGAAGTGGATCGACCGGTGCCTATGCCGCCAGATGAGCCACCGATGGTTCCGCCCCCAGTACAGCAAGGTGCTGCAGCAGCAGCATCATCATGTTTATGTGGAAATCCATCAAATATTGAGCCTATACAAGGAGATGGGAACATTGATGGAAAGGTGTTCAACATTGGCGGAAAAGCTGTAAGGCCATGCGTAAAGAAATAGATACTGTCTATTGCTATAAGGAAAGCTATGATGCTTCCTTATGTTTCTTTCTGATTATATAATGTTATACTTTGTTTGAAGTTAAATTTTGAATTTAAAAAGACTTTATAAATTTATGTCAACCATTTAGCAATGAAATAACATTTCATTGAAAAATAGAAGGTTTGTATTTGAAATGCTTACAATGAACACAACATGAAATTTGGTTGAATTTTTGTTTATAAAGAAACTAATAGTTTGCACTATGTAAACGAGATAACTATTTAAAGAAACTAATAGTTTGCACTATGTAAAGGAGATAGCTATTTAAAGAATAGTGTCAGCAAAACAAAACAAGAAAGCTACATAATTTAGTCTTGAGAGGAACGAAAAAAATAACAAAGAAAATAATATGGATTTTCATCCAACAATGGTGCTACAGAATAGTTTAAACATATCTCTTCTTTGAGTTCTACAAGATGTAGCAGTTAATTTCATCAATATTAGCTTACTGTTCAAACCTTTAAATTTACCAAATTCACCACAGCGAAGTAATGTGTTTTGGACATGGTGGTCAAATGCAGAGGGTATCAGTCTTTATCAAAACAAATTTCTGAATTGCTACATCAGTGTAATAGGTTACCATCGAACTTTCAAACCAGCAAATGTCTTTTCTTTAAATCTTAAAAGTGATATACTATATTGGGATGAAATTTTAGAAAACAGACAATAAATACAACATTTTTTAATGTGTTTAAATTTATTTAAATGATGCAATTTTTATTGGCTTATACCTTCATTGAACATGAATTGTAATATGATTTTTTCTAAACTAGACTATGTGTCTCGAGCAACATGGAGGTTTTTCTTGCCTTTGCCTTGACTGAAGAGGTGAACAGAACTACAAAATTATTCATAATTTCAATAAAATTACATAGCCTAGACTCTTTTAGCAAAGAAACAAATTAAATTAATTTTTAAGTTATTCTAATTGAAATATTAGTAAAAATCATAAATATAAAATATATATTAAAAATAATAAATAATATTATATTTAAGTTATTTTAATTGTATTATATTGGAAAGGATGCTATCTTTCTAAAATTTGATATTAATAATATATAAATAAAATTTACATAAATTAAAAGTAAAATTTATTTATATTTTTTTGATCAATAAAATAAAATTTATTTATCTTTTTAATTTTAACCATAATAAAATGTTTCTTAAAAAATAAAAAATTTATTTATAATTAATATTTAAATTAAAATATTGTAATACGTATATAAATTATATGTTTTCACTAGTTTAAAAACAAAACAAGTGTGATTGATCTCGTCCATTCCTCATATCACATATGTGGAGGGTTCCTAAATGGGGTTCATGGAAAATATAGAATGAAATTCAAATAGTAATTAGAGAGGGCATGCTCATCCCCAATTTTCCAAGGGAAAAATTAAGCTGAGGGAGGAAAGATGGTCTGCGTTCTCTGCATTTTCTCGCGTTCTGCGTTGTCCTCCTCGATTTGTGTTCCCCAGACGCGTGTCCCCCCACTTGGCTGGGGATGTTGGTGAGATCTTTTCATACTTTCTCTTGTCATTTATGGTTTTAAAATTATAATTTCATTCCTTCGGCATTGGTATGGTCTCTAACAGGCTCCCATGGAGCCTATGTCGGATGCCATTAATGAACCCTTAGGGAGTAATAAATCTACCTCCTCCTCCAATATGGCTAAGTCTTTCTCTAAAGTTGCGGCGAAACCCACCTCTCATGTTGCCCCTGGTGCGAAGTTTGTGTGTTGTGTTGAGAATGGAACCAACAAATCCGGTAAGGACCCTGGGCTTGTTCTGCCACCTCTCTCCATTTCTCCCAATTCTAAAATGGTTGAAGAAATTGTTAAAGAAAAGAATAGATTAAAAGACTCGCTATTTTCTTTGCTGCAGTTGAAATCGATAAATGCCCTGCTAGTAAGTTTTTAGATGATTGGTTTCACAATTTCTGGAACTTGAAATTAGGTTTTCACATCTCCTTCTGTAGACAGATCCAGAAAGGGTTGTTTGTTATTTTCTTTGCTAACCCTAATTCATAGGCGGAGGTTTTGAAAAGGCAATATTGGTCGGTTGGAAACACCTTCTGCGCTCTTTCCTGGACTCCAGAAGCCATACATGAAGAAGTTTTAGCCCTTTCTGCTCCTAGATGGATTCTCCTTAAGCAAGTTCCCCCATTTCTCTGGCAATTTCTCCCTCAATTGCTGGAACCCTTGGGAAAAGTGGTCAGGATGGACAAAACCAATCGACTTGTCCCCCATATGGATGCTAGGGCACTTATCTCGCTAAAACCGGGCATTGACATCCCTGATACTCTAAAATTTAATATTTCCAATGATCTTTTCTCTTGCCCTATCGAGATCCTTGGTGGCCTTAATGCCTGCTTTCTATGTAAGCGTAAAGGTCACCTGAGAAAAGACTGCCCTATTATTAGTCATAAACAACCCTTTACCAAGCCACCCACTACTTCTTCTACAGATACCTCTGGTAGGGTTTCTCTTGCGGTCAATGCCTCTCATCAGCCTGAACATGATTTTCCTTCCCCCGCTCCTCCCCAGATTCCCTCTCACAGTCCCATCGCCTAGGAAACTACCACGCCTTCTCCAACTCCCCAATCGGTTGATAATGAGGATGGTTTTCAAACGGTTGTTGAGAAGATTAACAAGCGTAGAAGAAAAACTGCCCTGCAGACTATGACCAATTCTGCTGGCGCTTCTCACGGACCCTCTTCTATTATGCTTGATTTGACCCCCCAAACCACTTCCACCAAAAGTCATTCATCCCTTGTGTCACATTCTAATATCTCCCCTGTGATGTGTGACAATTCTCAATCTGCGCAAGGGAAAAATAAAAAGGTTTTTAAAGAAGTTGATGATGATTACGTTTTTGAGATTATCCCTACGAATGCTTGTATTCCCTATCAAAAGCAATCCTCTGTTTTAATACCCCCAAGATATTGACTCCACCAAGAATCTCAATACGGATATGCACTTGGAGGTTACCACTCCGTTTAATTCTGAGGATGATGATTTAGATAATTCTAATGATTTGCCCAAAGCTAAAAAAGAGGGCGTCCTCAGGGTTCAAAAAACAAAAATTATTCAACTAAAAAACTTGCGGACAACCTTGTTGGTCCTATGGCTCCCTTTGTTGGTGCCATGAACTCCACTTGTCCCCCCATTTGTTTCATCATGAATTGTGTTTCCTGGAATATTAGGGGTCTTGAATCCCCATATAGGAAACTGATTGTTAAGCGATGTTTAAATGCTTTTAATTCTATAGATATTCCGATGTTGCGAGAACTTAAAGCTACTGGTTTTATGTTGGATGTCAATCTTGATTATATTTGGAAAGATGCAATTAAATTTCATTCCAATCATCCCATAGGTAGGGGAAGGGTTGGTATTCTCATTAACCACAGATGGCCTAAATTAATCTTGGATCATGGTATTTCTCCGTGTAATAGAGTTGTGTGGGCTACTATCAACTTCTAGGGCTTAACCATTGGCATTTGTTCTATCTATGCCTCTAATGACTTTAAAGAAAGAGATGATCTTTGGGATTGGTTGTCCTCCCTTCCTGACATTCCTTTTATTTTTGGTGGGGATTTCAATATGATTGAATCCTAGGATGACAAAAGTGGTGGCCTCCCTTTCACCTGGAAAGACATAGAAAAGATTCAATGGAATAGGATGAAACATAATAAAAATATTTTTGACCATCTGTTCGGTGAAAAGAACTCTAACCCTGGCCTATGGCATACCTGGTGCAACTTTCAAAATGACCCCTCTAGGATCTACTCGAGGCTTGATCGATTCTATGCCAACAAGAATTTTTTTTCCTTTATCCCTGATAAAAAAGGTAATGTTGTTACTGTATCTCTGGCTGCCCTTTCGGATCACCATCCTATCTCTGTTTGTATTAGAGTTAATAACTCCATTCAACGGAACAAGCAGATTAACCCCAAATTCATTCTTAATACTAGTCTTCTGCAGGATGAGGACATCCTGGCTGTGATTAACTTAATTAGACTCATCAACAAGAACAACCTTTCCTTCATTTCCCATATTGATAGATGGAATCATAATATCATTGCTTGGCAGAATCTGCTAAAAACCATTGGGAGGAAGAAAGCCAAGAATTCTAGATTCTTGGAGAAAAAGCTCTCCTCTAATCTTTACACTGCCGAGATTAAAATTCAGTCTAACCCCTCTGATAGCAACCTTGTGTACCAAGTCTCCAAAACAAAAGATGCTCTTAGACATCATCAACATATCAAAACAAGATGTACTATTATTATATCCCGTGCCCACTGGCTTCAATTTGGTGATAGGGGGTCAAAATTCTTCTTTAACCCCATTAAACAAAAACAATCTAATGAATCTATCGATAGACTTCTCATTAATGATAATGAAATTGTTGGCACTGAAAATATTAAAAAAGGCTTTCTCCCACTTTTATCAAGATCTCTTTACCTCTGAAGATAATGATGAAGCCAAATCCCTGAGAAACAAATGTAGATCTTTCATTCCTACTAGAATTACCAACGAGGACTCTACTGTGTTGATTAAAAACATAATTGTTGAGGAAATTCAAAAACCATCAATAACTTAAAAGATGACAAGGCCCCTGGGCCCGATGGTTTCTTTGTTGGTTCAATGGTCTCTCTGTTGAATTCTACAAAGCCAACATTAGTTGGATCTGTAATGACCTCCATGACATATATTCTGAAGCCCTTGAAAGTGGCTCTCTGGGAGGCTCTATTAACAGAGGAATCATCAAGTTGATCCCTAAAGATGGTGATAAGGCTCTCATTAAAAATTGTAGGTCTATCACTCTCCTTAATGTCTCATATAAAATTATTACTAAGATCCTAGCCCTCGGATTGGAGAAGATTCTTCCCAAGTTTGTCTCTTCCACTCAAACTGGCTTCATCAATGGTAGGTACATTCTGAAAAATCTTATTACTAGCTGGGAAATGATGAATTGGGCTAAATACTCTCAACAAAATACGGCTATGTTTCTTCTAAATTTTGAAAAGGATTATTACAGAATTGAATGGGGATTTGTTCTCATGACGCTTGAGGCTTTTTGCTTCCCTAGTTACTTTTGCAATACTGTTAAAATACGACTTCAGGATGCTACTGCCCAAGTTGATGTGAATGGCTCCCTTTTTTATCCTTTTACTCTGAGAAGATCTATTCGGCAAGGCTGCCCCCTTGCCCCTGCTCTTTTTGTGATTTCTTTTGATGTCTTTTCATATATTCTTAGAGACAACACTATTTCTCCTTGTGTCAAGGGTGTCTCTTTACCATATGACTCTGACTTGATTAATTGTCAATTTGCTGATGACATTGCTCTATTTTGAGCTCATTGAAGAAACTTTTGAAGTCTTACACAACAAGCTTAGTTTCTTTTGTACTATCTCTGGTGCTCACCTCTCTCAGTCCAAATCTATTATCCTTGGCTGGGAGGACCGACCTCCTGATTGGATTAGCAAGTATGGCTATCAATGGGATGACCCTCAAAAGTTGTCTGATATCTTGGCATCCCTTTTTCTATTGAACCATCTCTAAAGGATATGTGGTTTTGGATTAAAGAAAAAAATAGTAAAAAGCTATCTAAATGGCATAATAGATCTCTTTCCTTGGCTGGCAGAATTCAGGTTTGCCAAAAAATTCTCTCTTCTTACAATGTGTAGTACTCCTCAACCTGGATGTCTAGCAATTATCAAATCCTTGAGATCCAGAAGGCCATCAGGAATTTTCTTTGGTCTGATGGTAAAGGCAATTCTAAGCTCCATGTTGTTAAATGAGATTGGTTCCAGACTGACAAGATCCTTGGAGGGATGGGGCTAAAGGACCTTAAGATTCAAGGGATTGCCCTTTCTGCCAAATGGATCTTTCACTCTTTAGAAGGTTCTGAACCTTGGAAAGACCTGGTTATAATAACATTGAGCGTGGCTTCCCTAAAAGTGCCAAGTCTTGGAATAATCTTCCTTTGTGTGACATTATTGGGGGAAAGTTCCCGGTTCTTGTTCAAGGATCTACTATTTTTAAATCCATTTGGAAGGCCTGGGAACATGTTAGAGTATTTTTTCCTAACCTGGCTTTTCATGATAACAACCTCCTTCATGGTGAAAGGTTTATTTGGTGGAACCTTTGCCTGAATAGAAAACCCCTCGCCCTCTCCCAAGGATGCTCTGCCAGATCTTTGGCTAGTATGAGTATTTCTCAACTCATCGACCTCTTTGAGCATGAGAGACTTATCTCCTGGGATGCTCTCAGATCTGAATTTAACATCACTCACTCTCAGAAAAAGACTTATCATATGATTTTCAAAGCTTGTTGTGACATCCCTGATACTTGTCATATGGACTCCCACATATTTCTCGGTCTTAAGTGGCTAGATGGTACTGTTTTGTCCAAAATTAAAACAAAAAAATATTTACAAAGTTAGTGCTCATAATGACTCCATTATTAAACATGTGAACAATCTTTGCTAATCTAATTTAGATGCCGGATCTTGGAAAAAATACTTTGATATCCTTTGGAAAAGCCCAATTGATCCCAAGATCAAGTGCTTTAAATGACTTATGATGCTTGACAGACTTCCTTTGAGAAAAGATAATTTTTTTTATTGAATTTTGTAATATATGTAAGATTCCTGATTCTTGCAGACATATCTTACTTGATTGTTCTCTTGCTAAGGAAATTTGGCTTATGTTTGGTATATCTTATCCTAGACATGTTGACATATTTGAGATTATCACTGGCTTCATCCCTAGTTTGAAAAAGGATACTAATTTATTTTGGAATATTCTTTCCTCTAATATTTTATGGCAGATTTGGAAAATCAGAAATGAAGACAGGTATCAAAACATTCCCAGGATCCTTACTGAGTCTTTTCATAAACTCATACATTTTAAAATTTCCTCGCAGGTGCTTATTAACATGATGATTGAGTGGGAAAAGCTGAGAATATTTATTCGTATGGGTCACTCTACTATGCTCGTTTTAGAGATGAAGGATGGCTATGAGTGGAGGAATAACATGGACAACTTTGCTGCTTTTGAGAAAATGGTGAAGAAAATTAATCAATAAATTAAGAAGAACAAGAAAGCCGCCTCTGATGACAAGATTCTCATGTTGGCACAAATCCAAGCGAAAAAGAACATTGTTTGAATGGAAGGCCCCCAAGGCTAGAATACTTGGGCTGAATCTTATGATGAGATTCTCCACTAGTTAGGGTTGTTGTTTTGTTTCTTTTTGTCATGGTCATCTATGCTACTTTGATGTTTTGATACTTTGATACTCTCGTTGTGAGGCTTTGCCTCTCCTTGTTGTGGTGTATATATTCTTTTTTTATCCCATTATACTTAATACAAAAAAAACAAGTGCGACATGCTGGAGGTGAATCAATTTGTTCCAGTGAACATGGAGAATACTTACCATGGCCAAACTAGCGGGTCCAGAAATAATCAAGAAGATAATTATGAAGGAGCGAAAAATGTATGTGGTGAGAAATTTGTTTTGAAACAGAAAAATGTTTTTTTGGGTGTGAAAATTTATTCCCAATTATGTTTGAAGAACATTATTTTTAAAACCATTATGTTTTGAAACAAAACACTATTTTTAAACCACTATTGTTTTCAGTCGGAACAATGCTTTTAAACCCCTTATGTTTTCTGCCAGAAAAATGGTTTCAATGCATTCGTGGGCGTTGACTTTAGCTTGGAATTTAGGTCATCAAAAATCAACAATGGTCAACCTTGCCCTATTAGGTCCGACATGCATAGAAAATAAATGTTCACATGCCTTGTCTATGATTCAATATTTTGTATATATTTCCACCAAGGATTATCATCTTGAGCATTTAATACAAACAGGAGCAGGAAGCATTATTGTTATACCAACTCTGCCTAGTTGTAATAAACTCAAATGTAGGGTACTTAGAAAACCATATGCATATATTTAGATAATGTAACATAAATAGGTAACAACAAGCCTATGCTATGTAGCCATTCAAAATCAAAATTTTCAATGTACGATAAATCTACGCCAAGTATTTGCAAGGTTAGGTAGTAATAATAAAAACTTAGGGGGCATTTTTTACACTAGCAAAGAGGAAGTTTAAATGATTTTTTTTTTTAAAAATAGAAAACTTCAATCCTCAATTAAACCATAGAGGAAATAATGACTTCTACTCCCCGAGGCTACAGATGAAGTCGGGTATTTGGTTAGGGCCCGTTTGGCAGCAGGAATACGATATTCTAGATATGGCCAATTCAGGGAGATGCTGCATATTCAAGAAGATGCTTATCCTCAAAATGAAATCCGGAATATGGTCTGACCCGTTTGGTTCACCCGGAAGATGAATGAGAAGATGCATAGGAATTTTAATTCTTTATTTTTTAATTTCTTTGAATATGGTGTGTATATATGTGTGTATATATACACACATGCACACATGTGTATATATACATACATACATGTGTGTGTATATACACACACACACATATATATATATATACACACATGTGTATATGTGTATATACACACATGTATACACATATACACACATACACACATATACACACATTTGTGTACATATACACACATACATGTGTGTGTGTATACACACATGTGTGTATATACACATACAAGTGTGTATCCATGTATATACACATATATACACACATATGTGTATACACATATACACACATTTATGTATATATACATCTATATACACATATGTGTATATATACACATATATACACACCATACATATACACACATGTGTATACATATACACATATACACACATTTGTGTATATATACACACATATACACACATACATGTATGTATATATACACATGTGTGTATATATACACATGTGTGTATATACACACATGTATATATATACATCCTTATAGCAATATAATATACATCTTTATAGTCACGGATCCCACGAAATATTAAATTTGCTTTTGTAAAAATTGGAATTGGAATTCAAAATTCCAATTCCACCTATTTAGGTGGAAGATGATATTCCCATTTTGGGGGCAAAATGAGAATTTCGGAATTCCAATTCCATTTCTTTCCAAGGACCCAAACATGGAATTTGACATTATCCAGAATTAGATAATGCCAATTCCGGTCCAATTCCTGCTACCAAACGGGCTCTTAAGGAAGTACATTTACTTTCTAAGGGGGGAAAATTGGTTGCCCTACCATTCTAAGGGGGGCTCTGGTCCAGAAGAGCAACTACAACGCTTCCTCAACCAAGTCTGACCGAAGGTGAAGGTGACAGATGGGACCCACCGCTATTTCCATCAAATTGTAGGGGTGGGGACACTCCTTAGGTGGGGGCGACAAGTGTGATCCCAAGGGAGGGAGGTCACTAGGTAACCTGGTAATAGCTAAACAAAGGCGGACAAGGGTGGGGCCCACACAGTCACCTCTGTGAAGGGGACTGTAGGAGTGTCTCTACATTAGCTCCTTGACCAAATTAGATCCCTCCCTACACGCCCCCTATTATTCTAAGGTTATCCCTTACCGCACATTATATCATTCAGTTAAGTGGCGATTGTGGTATGAAGTTCGATGAGCTCTCTACCACTGCAACATAGGAAGCTCACTGAGCAACTACACCTAAAGCAAGCTCGAGGAGCTCCTCTAATCAGATAGCAGCTCAATAGCTACCACCGAACATAGCAACTCCAAGAACTCCCTACTGTAGTACCATAGATGTTGAAGCCCGATTTGAGCTATAACCGTTCAATAGCTCCAGGAACTGCCACCTCTCAAATTTCCGCAGCTCCAAGAGAGAACACTCACTTCTATCTTTCACTCATTACCTCAGCCTAATCAATACCCCCCAACCTCGGGGTGGTATTGGGCCTCAGGGTAACAACCAGACCATCCAACCTATAATAGTTGCAGCTTGAAAAGTTGGCTATAGAATTGAGAGCAACTCAAACAAACAAATAATGAATGTTCCCTTATAAATAGTAGGGGGAGATGGATGTTGAACTATAAATGGGTGTTGAACTAGCTCCGCATTTGTAGTGGCAATCATTAACATTCTCGTGCTTCAAAATTGGATTGTTTGCTTCGCTGACATTAGAATGGGTTCGGACACTGGCTACAGAGATAAACGTTGGTCCCATAAATGGAAACCATCACCCTCCCACCTTGTAGGGCGGATCTGTACCTATATCCTTGGGAAATTGGCACTCGGTCGACCTTGGGCTGGTGGGAGTTGTATGCACCCTAAAATGGTCGCCTAGACTATGGGCCCCTATTCTTCAATTTATCAAATTCCTGAATCAATACTTTGTAACATTTTAATTCAAATCAATTTCCTTGATCAAATCGTAATTAATTCAATTATTTCAATATTTCCTAAGGTTTGATCATTTCATCAATTATCTTATTTAGTTAAAAGAAAACAATTCCTTTTTATTAAATAAAATAATCTTATTTAATTCAAATTCATTTTTAATTAAATAATCTTATCTTATTTAATTAAAATCTCTCTTAATTAAATAATATTATCTTATTTAATTAAAATATCTCTTTTAATTAAATAAAATAATCTTATTTAATTAAAAGGAAATCCCTCTTTGTGTTGAAAAAAGGAAATAAATTAAATAAAAATAAATTACTTTTTACTTTTTTGCCTCTTAATCATAGCCTTTGATTTTGCCTTTTGAAGATATGAGCACATGGATCAACCAAGATTTAATCTCCACCATTGCTCATTTCTTTTTACCTCTTAATCTCTACCGTCCATTTCTCTTTAAAAGGAAACCTCTCATTCTCATTTAGATAATCAAGATATACACTTTTATGTTATTGTTATGCTGCAGGTTTGGAGAGTGATTTTGGAGGAGAGTTTGAGCATTTGAGCTTGAACCATGCAACTTCTTCTTCTTGTCTTCTTCTCTCCTTCATCCATGAAAATCCATTTAGAGCAGATTCATGATAATTTAGATTCATATTTCCTTTCAATAGATTAATCTTGCATATTTCCTTCATAGATTAATTTGCATATTTCCTTTCATGCATTGTTATCATATAGATTAGTTTCCTTTCATGCATTGATATCATATAGAATAGTTTTCATTTGCATGCATACTTTATGATCATGGAGACTAGCATTATTTCTCTTCCTCTTTGAATCTCTCATTTCATGGTGTACTTGCATGGGCATAAACTAGGTCTCAACTGAGGGCCTCCATTACAAACCCTTGCACTCCATGAATAGAGAGCTATGAGTCACCATTTGAGACCTCATTCTTGAGTGATCTTGGATATAATGACTCATAGAAGTGTGTCAACATTTTAGTACACATTTTTGGCACCCACCGTGGGGTAACCCACCTTTACATGCTGGTTTTGATTATTTTTGGAGCTAACCCCCTTGTGCAGATTTGCTTGGAGATGAAAACCCTAGATTTTCAAATATTTGATCATATCTCCCAAACGGCTTAGATTTTTGGTCTGACATTTCTTTTGCAGGTTTGCAACATATCAGAGAAGCTTCAGTAAAAAGTTTAGAATTTTTTGAGGTATTGTGAATTTTTAATAATTTTTCCTTTACTTTTCATAAAACATTAATTTTTGGTGCAAATCGACATATTTTTTAGAAATTTTTTATATTTTCGAAATGATCTTTAAATTCTATAGGGGGTCCATTCTTTGTGTTTTAAATTTGGATGCAATATCATAGCTCATTTGGTCAATTTATGAAAACTAGTCTATTTTGAGAAAATGGCTCCCTAGGGCACAAATGAAAAGATCATTTTAAAATTTTGACATTTTTGGAAAGCTCTCTATTTTTTAATAGGGGTCTCTTTTCTGGATTTAGAGTTTGGGATCCAAATTCATGTCATATAGGTCCAATCTTGTTGACTAGGTCAAAAATCAAAATAAAAAAAAAGGCATTTAATGATTAGCTTGCACTTATTTTTCACATGGTTCAATGCATGATATGAGTTGTCATTTATATTATTTTCTGGTTATTATTTCTCCTAGCAATTGATTTTCAGATCTAACCACTAATATTTTTTGTTTGTTGTTTGTTGTGTTTTTCTGATTTTTATTTCTGAAACAACTTAACATGTGGTTTGCAGGACGTTGAAAAGAAGACTCAAATAAAGACTACTAACAAATAATCTTGCAGGTTTCCTTGACCGATAGAATGCTAAATATTGTGCTTATATTTTGTTTTTTTTAATTAAAATAGGAACCCACATGCAATACTTCTAAAATGAACTTCTATTTTGGTATTTTAGGAATGGCAATGATGTTAGGAAACTATGCTCTCGCCCTTTTGGGATGATCAGAAATCCAGAAACATTGTTGTCATTTTCTTATGTGTTTGAAGTGTCTTTTAGATTGTAATCCTAAGAATTATATGAACGTATCCTCTCCCCTTGCCTTTGTGGATCTTGGGTACAAGATAAACTCATATAATTCTTCTAGTGTGGCTACCTCCCAAGTGCTTTAATAGAGCCAGTGAGAGTGGATTGCCCAGACGGTAACAAGCTAAAGTCAAGCCCTTCCAAACTGGTATATAAAAAATGCCATTGTGATTAGTCTCACAGTGAACAGGTGTGAATTCATTGTGGCAACCAAAATTTTCTCTAGTACCCTAGTGGTGCATTAAAGTCCCTACATTGTTAAGGTGAAAACCTTGCTTTGAAAGGATTGGGAGAGCCCCCTTAATTGGGAAAATGACTTGATCACAACCACCTGAATGGATGTCTTGACTACAAACTTTGTTTAGTGACCAAAAACCCTCTATCTGTCGGCGCGGAAGGTCAGAGACCGACTAAGACGTCCCACATTTTCACGGCTATTAGTAGAGACAATGGTCCTTTGGGAAGTGATTCCCTTGGGATTCAAAACTTGGTGTGCCTAAGAAGTGAGTGCACTGTAAGGAGCCTGTGCCTCCAAGCTTCTAAGTTGTCCGCTATGAGTAGATGTGGCTGAACTTCGGTTCAAGTGGGAATTCAACAGATATTGCCCTAGCTTACCTAGGTTGTGGAGTGACTGTTCTATTTACAAAAAAAAATTTGCTTGATGTGTCTTGCGTGAGTGAAACATCAAAACAAACACCAAACATCAAGACAAACATCAAAACGAACATCAAATCTACATTCTTAAGTGTCAAACTGTCAACTTGCCCAATTTGCGATACTGTCATTTTTAGTCTTCCTTGGTTGATCCAGATCAGATTAGGTCACTTACCCCCCTGTTAGAAGCTTGTTTACAATTTTGATTCTTGTGTTTTGACCTCTTGAACTAGTAACCTTTGATTTCACAAGTGACCTTGCTTGGAGTTGGTAAGCTAGAAACCATCCTTGTTGAGAAGATAAACCTGTAAGATCCTTTGATAACACACTTGGAGAGTTTTGGTAATCTCTTGTCCATTCACTTTCATACAAATTCAATTTCAATCAATATAACTTGGGTAAATCATCCTCTTGATCCATATGTGTTAGGGTATTCACTCGTTCAGTGGCACCTCTGTGGCAGTGTCGGTTTACACCCCTTGCAAAATTCTATCTTATCACCTCTCTTTTGGACAAGTTAATACCTTTACTATCCTAGTTTGGTACCAGCATTTCTTAGGGTCATCCTATCACCTAGTACCTTTTCTTTCATGCCATTTACAACAAGATATCAAGTAGATCAAGGAAAATGACCTCAAGTAGTCTTTAACCAATTACTCTTAGTTTAAACTCGCCAAAAATGTAAGGGAAAAGAACCCATATTTGATTAATCACCTAGGAACAACTCAGAAGTTTGGTTTGATTCCAAGAGTCACCTTAGTGAGTTGGGTACACCCTTAGCATCTTCTCTCTTGGATATGGATATGAGTTACAAAATGACTTGACGAGAGAGGGAAGACATGGATAAATGCATTGATGACATATTTACAAAATATAGAGATACCATTTCATTTGGTGGTTCCTCTCATAACAGTCGACCAACTTCACCCCTTATCTCAACTAGATATCTAGATGTACACCAAAGAGCTAAGAGAGGTAAGAGGCAAGCCTATCAAGGTGAGCAATCACAACATGAAAACCAAGATGAGGAATTTTATGACACTCATGTGAATGCAGGGTATACCAATAATTTGTTTCGACATTCAAGACCGAGTTCACCGCTCAAAACATCTTCAAAATACACAAGTGAAAGACTCAAGATAATCAAGCGTGAAAAGAAAGCCTTCCTAGATGAACAAGCTGAAAAGGAAGAACAATTTAGACTCCTAGAGTTGGAGAGACAAACCTTGTTGGAAATAGAAAAGAAATCCCTCCAGGAGGAGCAAGATAGACTCTTGGCTCAACGACTTAATGACCAATTTAATAACAAGCGTGTTAGTGGTGGAAATAACTCTCCTCCATCCACTCCTCCTGAGACTCCATGAAGTGGAAGACGTTCAAGGACGCTATCGTGATCTCCTAGCCCTAGAGGAAGAAGCTCTTCAAGACATGATCATTATAGGAGACAAACACCAACTAGGAACTCAAAACAACCTTCACAACATGCTCATCATGGTTCACAATATGGGGGTAGTAGCTCGAGTTTTGACCTCACCTTCCAAGACTTTATGAAAATGCAACATGAACCACTTTTCCAACAGTATGTGGAAAAATATTTGGAGCAAAACAAAGACAAGTTCCTAGAGAGTTTAATCAACAAAGGTGATAGAGTCCCCTACAACTTTGATGTGGACAAGAAGATTAAGAAGTAAGGGCCATCTCAAGAAGAGGAGATCAAACAACTTAAGAATATGATGGAAAAGATGTTAGCACCCAAGAATTCATTCTCACTCAATTCAATTTTTCCTAATCCTTTTGACAAAAGTGTTAACATGAAAGACTTCCCTAGAAAGGTTGAGATCCCTCAATATGACAAGTATGATGGGAATGGAGATCCACATGATCACATGCGTCAATTCTATACCACGAGTTTTGAGTTCCATCAAGATGACTCGTACCTCATGAGATTGTTTCAAAGGAGTCTTAAGGGTCAAGCGATGGAATGGTTCGCTAACATAACTCTTCCTGTTAAGACTTTCAAAGAGCTTGTCCACAAATTTGTTCAACACTTTTCACACAACCTTTCAAGATCTATCACCATGTTGGACTTATGCAACCTAAATCAAAATCAAGGTGAATCCTTTGTCACTTTCTTGCAAAGGTGGAGACGACAATGCTCTCGCTACTCTAGAACCATTCCTGAAAATGAAAAGATTGACATCCTTGTTAGCAACTTGGTTCCCGAAATGCGGTATGAAGTTAGGAAGATGGTTTTTTATTCCTTTGACACCATGGTTGAAACTGCATGTAGGATTGAGGATGTTTTGAAAGAACAAGGAATTTTGACCAAACATGGAAACAACAACAACAATAATGGTCAAAATAACAACAACCCTAACAAGGATAAAGGAAAGAACTCACACTGGAATAGGAACAAACAAGTGGTTAATGTTGGAGTTGTGGACTCCTCCCAACCCAAAGATGAAACTGTGCTCCACTTGTCTAGTGTTGTTAAAGCCATGAAGCTCAATACATCTAATCAACAAGAGAGCAAGTTGAGATACCAAGATAGACCTAAGAAGGAAAGACGTCAATTTTCAAAACTTGGTGATTCATATGAGGATGTCTTAAAAATGCTCATTGACAACAACCTTGCACATCCTCAAGATCCCGCGAAACATTATATACCTCATGTGAAGCCACATTGGTGGGATGAGAAGGCCTTTTGCAAGTTTCACAATGGTATTGGACATGACATTGAAAATTGCTACAAACTCAAGCATCTTATTCAAGATCTCATTGAGAATGGCAAACTTAAGATAAATGGATTGAACACCAATGCCAATCATAAGGCATTCAAGGAACCATTTACCAAGTATGAAAAGGGGGAAACCTATAAAGATAATAATGGGAAATTTGAGATCAATTACACTTACACAGATGCGGAGAATACTATCAACATGCTTGAATTTGTAGAAGAAAATGTCAATATGATGAGGGGTAAAGATCCCTATGCTTATGATCTGGATGTGAACTCTCCTCCTATCTTTGATGAAGAACCCATCGTGGTACTAAGGGGTCCTAACTCTAGAGTGTCATCGCAAGCCCTCAATGTTGTTACACAAAGTCAAGGTCCCGTTGTCATTAGAGGACCCAATTCGAGTCAATCAAGTAAACCTATACAAGTGGCATCCAAGAATGTCACCTCAAAACCAACAGTTAATCATAAGTCAAGATATAGTCTTGTTGATCTGTTACAAAGAACCCCAGCTCAGATTTTGATCCTTGAGCTCTTAGAGTTGTCCCCGGGACACAAGAAAGTCCTTGAGGATGCTTTGCGCATGACAAATGTCCCCAACAACTTAGACATCAATCAATTCCAGAACATGGTTAACCACATTGCTATCCCTAATTACCTTACCTTTTTAGAGGATGATGATAAAGCTTTGATCCACCCACACAATCTTTCTCTTCATATTGAGGTCATGATCCACAGAACTCATGTTAGGTGTGTGTTGATAGATGGGGATGCTAGGCTTAATATTTTTCCTTTAGTCTTTTGAAAGAGTTGGGTTATTCTGAAAAAGTCATAGATACCAGGAAAAGGATCACTATAAAAGCCTATGGTGAGGTGGAAAGAAGTTCCAAGGGGTTGGTTGTCCTTCTTGTTAGGATTGGCCATGTTGAAAAAGATATTTTATTTCAAATAGTTGACGCTGGCCCCCTTGCGTATAATATCTTGCTCAGTAGACCGTGGATTTACGATATGCAAGTGGTATCCTCTACCTATAATTAGTGTGTTAAGTTCCCTTACAAAGGAATAGAGATTTGTATACCTGGGGATAACACTTTATTTGTTAATTCAATTTCAGCAGGAACTCATTTTCCCCTCAATAAAGAAGCAGAAGATTTCGATGAGACCTTAGCTGAATGTAAAGACAAGCTTAAGTTGGTAGACCTTGGCATGGGGGGTATCAACTCAACTCCCTCACAACATTACCAGTTTCACCTCAGTATTATGGCAAGCCTTCACAAGAAAAGAGAACTTCCTCTTCAGCTATGACTTTATTTGGCACATTTGTAGAGTCCTCGGTGCCTATTCAAGATGAGAAAGAAGAGACATTTGTTAGAGACTGGATCTATAGAGAAGAGAAATATATGCACAGTGAGAACTTCTCTCCCTCTCCTAAGGCTTAAGGATGTGGGTATAATTTTTTCAGATAGATGGGCTATCCTAGACATGGCCCTCTTAATCATAGATTGGATCCTAGAGCTGAACCTCTTGATCATGCTCTTTTTGGACACAAGTCTAAGAAGCCAGTTGGCCTAGGATTTGCGAATCACAACAAGCACACTACTCCTATCCTTGATAAGTCAGATAGTGAAGATGAACAAGAATACGTACCTAGTTTAAAAAATCAGCAAGACATGTGTGAATATTGGGTCCCTTCCACTAAACTCCTCTGGGGAGATTCAGATATTCCAGTCGCTCATGCGTCAGTTGCAACTTTAGAACAAGAATTAGATGTAGAAGATCCTTTCAAAGAACGTCAATGAAATAATCTTGTTCGTTTAATGGAAAGAGAAGGTGCTACTCTTGATGATACTAGACCTTCCACATCATGATGTCCAAAACCTTCATTGTGTATGCATCCTAGTCGCAGTTCAGACACAAGTTCCTACGAGTATGAATGGGACTCCTTCTCAAAGCCTTCCACAGTTGACATGGATGTTGATGTCATTCACACTTATAGTTATCAACCTGAGGTAGCTGATGAGTCACATGTAGGATTAGAGGATTTGAACCCATGTGTTGCCTTAGTGGACAATTCTTCACTTGTTAGGATGAATCCCGATTTGGGTAGATTAGAAGGATACTTGACGGACTCCAACTCTTCGGTCACCGACGATAATATCATTCACATTTATAACCTTGAACCAGTCGTTGACTTGCCTCTTTTTCATCCTGACCTTATTGATTGGTCCCAACACTATCAAGAACCTAAGCTCTTAACATTTCAAAATGATTATGAGATAGCCTGTTACCTAAATTTCATTGAACCTGTAGTCTCTTCCACCAGCGAACCGGCTACCAGCATAACAGAGCTAGACATCAAGTACCTTAGTCACAAGATAAAAAGAAAATAAAATCAAAAGAATAGGAGTTCTGATGGCGAAAACCACTGTGTGGTGGTGTCAGAACTGAAAAAAGTAAAAAGAAATGACGTATCCAAGGGTGAAAACCTCTCCAAGGCACCTAAGGATGAGGTACTTGATCATCTCCCTAGCTACTTTCAAGAAATATCTTTGGTGCTTATTGAACCAACACAAGCAGTCAATTTGGGTACAGATGAGGCTCCGCAGATCATACACTTGGCTTAGTCTTTTTCACCACAAGAAAAAGAAGCTTACACTAAGTTCTTATAGAAAAAGAAGATCAACATTGTTGCTGAGTACGAAGCTTTAACAAATGGACTTAAGATGGCCATAGAATGGAGAATCATAGAGCTACACATCTATGGAGATTCAAAGCTGATAATCAACCAAGTTAATGATGAATATCAAACAAAAAATGAGAAACTGGTACCTTACAAGAAAATGGTTGATTCTTTGAAATTATACTTCACATTCGTCACATTTCAGCAAATCCCTAGAGCAGACAACAAAGCAGCTGACACTATGGCTAAACTTGCTTCACTCCTTCAGTTAGAGCAACACAAATCCATATTTGAATTCTTGGTCGAAGAGCTACATCACCCTATCTATGACTCCCAAGAAAGCCATGTCATTTGTACCCTTTTTTGTCGTGATTCATCCCACTATGGTGCCATTTACTCATACCTTCATGATGACATTATACCTGAAACCTTTAACCGATCTAAATGCAGAAACCTTACCCGACATGCCTCTTGCCATTCCCTTATTGCTGGTGATTTCTATAAGAGGGGTCTAGATGGAACACTTCTTAGATGCTTAGAAAAGGAAGAATCCAACCAAGCGTTAGTTGACATCCATGAGGGCATTTGTGGGGTACATTCCAATGGTCTTTCCATGGTCTGAAGGTTGCTTAGGGCAGGGTACTATTGGCCTACGATGCAGATTGATGCAATAGATTTTGCAAAGTCATGTGAAAAGTGTCAAAAACATGGTAACCTGATACATGCTCTAGGCAGGGAGCTCATTCCTTCTATATCTCATTGGTCATTTCAACACTAGGCCTTTGATCTTGTTGGGCAGATTCATCCCAACTCATCAAGTGGACACAAGTTTATTATCACTGCTATTGATTACTTTACTAAATGGGTAGAAGTTGTCCCACTTTCTATTGCCTTGGGCAAGACAATCTCTCTATTCATTCTAAACCATATCATCTGTCGATATGGAGTGCCTTTCAAGATTATCACTGACAATGGAGGCCAATTCAAAGATAAGGACCTTAAACAAATCTGCAAGAAATTCAAGATTAAACAACATTGGTCCTCCATTTACTTCCTGCAAGAAAATGGTCAAGCAGAGGCATCCAGCAAAACCATTCCTAAAATCTTACATAGAACAGTCCGTAAGAATGGTAGAGATTGGCACTTATAGATAAATATGGCTTTGTGGGCCTATAGAACAATTATTCATAGTCCTACTGGGGATACTCCTTTTGCCCTTGCATATGACACTAAAGCAGTGTTACCTTTGGAGGTTGAGATTCCTTCACTTAGAGTTTCCCTCAAAGGTCTAGTTACAGATGAAAACTACCGCGCCATAAGACTTCAAGAGTTAGAACTTCTATATGAAAAATGTCAAGCATCATTTGACCATATAAGGGTTTATTAAAAGCACATGTCCAAAGCCTTCAACAAAAAGGTTCTCCCTAGAGAATTCTAAGTAGGAGATCTTATCCTATGTGAAAATCCTAAGAATCAACAACATAGAGATCAAAAGGGCAAATTTGAACCTAATTGGCTTGGACCTTACATTATTACAACAAATTTTGGGTCAGGTGCTTATTTACTATCTACAGTAGAGGGAGAGTAGCTCCCTGATCCTATCAATGTCTTGCACCTAAAGAAGTTCTATCCATGATTCCCATTCTGTCTGGGGGTACCCTTTGTAAATAATTATTGATCCTGAAAAAATTCAAAAAAATGATATATTGTCAAAAATTCTTAAAATTAGAAAATGTCCTGAAAAAATGATCATCTTAGTGAAAATCTAGCAATAGGTGCTTTGATGTATCTCCAAAAAATTATATATTCCAAAAGTACAAAAAAAATAATAAAATAAAAAAATTCAAAAAAAATAGAAAAAGTGCCTTGGTGAAAACCTAGAAACAGGTGTCTTGGTAGCAAAAAATTGCAATAAAATCCAAGTGGTGAAAACCTGGAAACAGGCGCTACTTGAGGCCTTGCACCCCTATTTCTTAGCGCCAGTCCTCAACACTTAGCCTTTCTCCATCATGCCTTGTCCTTCTTGCCCCGGTCTGGAATTGGTCTTTGTCTTTGTCTAGGGGGCATACCTGTGTTAGCTTTGGTCTCTTGGATGCGTTAGTCTTTAGGACACCTCACAAATGGTGTTTTTCAACACCACCCCCATAGTATTTTTCAATACAACCCCTGACATCAAGGGTTTTTCAACACTTATCAGTTTGGTCTTACCCAATTTTGTCATGTGATTTTACCTGCTTGCAAGCATTCGATCCTTATCCTCGGAACTCAGTATCCGTTAACACACTTAAATTTTTAAACACAAAAATTAATGATTGATCTATATCATGATCTTTTCTTTGTGTGCTGACTGTTATTGATTTTTGTTGAGTGTCCTTGTCCAATAAGTCTCTCCGGGATGCATAGCTAGAGGACTTGGGGCATGGCGCATGTTTTTATTTTCTTTCTGCTTGTGGGCATGTTTTTATTTTCTTTCTACTTGTGGGTGTGGTCTTTAAACTCTAGAGTGTCTCTTGCTGTCTCCTTGAAACACTTAGGAGATTTGAGGCATCATCCTTGACTATTTTTGCACAACCATTCTTATGGTCATCACGACATCTATGCCTTTATGCGAGCATGGTTTTGCTATATTAAATTGGGTAAGCTAACATCAAAGCCATTTTGAACTTTATGTCTTTGATGCTTATGTTAGAATCTTTCCACATTCCAATCCGATATAAATCACATTCATATCTTCATAGTTGCGCTTGTGATTGGTGATGATTGTGTGATTTTCTGATGTCCGTTACTAATGGCCCAATGATGAAAATAAGTTTCTTAACATTCTCTAATGAATGATGAACACAAAATCCTATGTTACACTTTCTCTATTGCGAGTACACATTTGCATTTTCATGTAGCTTGCATGGTTAGACTTCATGTTAATTTGCATTTTTTAGGCTGCATTATGATTTTGAGAGGGTTTTCCTTCATCTTTCTTCTGGACTTTTAATCAATTGTGGTCATGTTTTCATCTTCATATCCTTATCTTCTTTCGTGATCTCAATTAAAATTTTCTATCTTAAACAGGTTATTGATTTTGGGGCATTATCTTTCTTCAGGAAAATTCTCTTTCTTCTCTCCATTTCTTTCCACCTCTTCCAAACTTCTATCTTCCATTCGCTTTCACCCCACTTCTTTTCTTCTAATTCAACCTTAGGGCATAATCTTTCATTCTTGATGATCTACCTTGGTTCTTTGATCTTTATATCTTTCATCTTACATCAAGAACCTTATCTTTAGTTCGATTTGATCAAATTTATCAATTTTCTATTTCTCCTCTATCTCATTTCGATTTTGATGACGAGGGGGCAGTACCTGTCAAACTTCAATCCTTAATTCAAATTTATCAATCCTATCAATTGCTCTGCTTGAGGCAACCTTGCTTGAGATTCTTATCTTGGACATGTTAATTACCTATTTATAGGGGTGTTGACCTTGTCTTTTTCAATTAGCTTATCTTTGTCTTGATGTGTTCCTGTCCGTCGATCACATGTATGGGTTGTTTTGTGATCCAAAATCGATCTCACACTTCAACTACATTATTTGACTACATGTATTCCCACAAAGATCACACATTAGTCAAAGAGGGGCAAATGTATGCACCCTAAAATGGTCGCCTAGACTATGGGCCCCCATTTTTCAATTTATCAAATGACAGAATCAATTTATCAAATTCTTGAATCAATGCTTTGCAACATTTTAATTCAAATCAATTTCCTTGATCAAATCGTAATTAATTCAATTATTTCAATATTTCCTAAGGTTTGATCATTTATCAATTATCATATTTAATTAAAAGAAAACAATTCCTTTTTATTAAATAAAATAATCTTATTTAATTAAAATACCTTTTTAATTAAATAATCTTATCTTATTTAATTAAAATATCTCTTAATTAAATAATATTATCTTATTTAATTAAAATATCCCTTTTAATTAATTAAAATAATCTTATTTAATTAAAAGAAAATCCCCTTTTTAATTAAATAAAATCCCCACTTAAATCCCTCTTTGTGATGAAAAAAGGAAATAAATTAAATAAAAATAAATAAAGTTCCTTTTTCTTCACACATTCCTAAGTGGTGGGCTTTTTTGCCTCTTAATCATAGCCTTTGATTTTGCCTTTTGAAGATATGAGCACATAGATCAACCAAGATTTAATATCCACCATTGCTCATTTCTTTTTACCTCTTAATCTCTACCGTCCATTGCTCTTTAAAAGGAAACCTCTCCTTCTCATTTGGATAATCAATATATACACTTTTATGTTATTGTTATGCTGCAGGTTTGGAGAGCGATTTTGGAGGAGAGTTTGAGCATTTTAGCTTGAACCATGAAACTTCTTCTTCTTGTCTTCTTCTCTCATGCATCCATGGCAATCCATTTAGAGTAGATTCATGATAATTTAGATTCATATTTCCTTTCAATAGATTAATCTTGCATATTTCCTTCATATATTAATTTGCATATTTCCTTTCATGCATTGTTATCAAATAGATTAGTTTTCTTTCATGCATTGTTATCATATATAATAGTTTTCATTTGCATGCATACTTGATGATCATGGAGACTAGCATTCTTGCTCTTCCTCTTTGAATCTTTCATTTCATGGTGTACTTGCATGGGCATAAACTAGGTCTAAACCGAGGGCCTTCATTACAAACCCTTGCACTCCATGAATAGAGATCTATGAGTCACCATTTGATACCTCATTCTTGAGTGATCTTGGATATAATGACTCATAGAAGTGTGTCAACATTTTAGTACACAGGAGTGAGATGGAGACATCGGGGAGTCAGATCCTTCTCATGCTCATGGAATAAAGTAGGGGGCACAGTGAAACTCACCCGTCTAGTCACCCATAATTCTATTCAAATATAACTTAGCCTTTACTAGGGGAGAAACCATAACCTCAGGGGGGAATGAACATAACCCCCACCCCCTTTATAATAGTTCTATTCCCAAGCAATGGTTCTAACCATTACTCTAGTTGGGGTCGCCCCCCTACTATTTATAAGCCCCCAACACTTAACAATTGTTGTTGGGTGGGGTCCTACTATTCTAATGGGCACGGTTACTGTTACTCTTTAGTTAGTTGAGTAGGGGTGGGAGGTCCCACCCAATTCTATGGAGCTTCACCGCATTGGTTAGTCTAGGTTGGATCACCATGATTAGATACAGGGTTTAGAACTATCGTCGATTATAGAACTATACAAATTATTCCCTAATTCTAGTTATAGTTATAGTTATAGAGCCCTCAACTATATGTAGTTTAGTTGGCCCGGCTATGACCGAACATATGTCCAAACAACATCTCCCAAAGAATAGTAGGGCCGAATGAACATATATCAATATTAGTTATTTGCTAGATAGAGATAGAGGGGCCTTACCGGGCATCTATCTGACACATTCCGCAGTAGGCCACATTAGATTGGACCATAGCCATGATGTATCCCTTTCCCAATTTGAACCCTGCTATAGAAAGAAACAAGATCATCCATTTATTCTAGTTGGGCATGTTACATATAAAATTGCCCCCCTACTATTCTATGGGATGTCTAGAATCTTGAGCTCTTATGGAACGGTTCTAAAGAATAGTTCCTGCCCCTCCATCCTTTGTCAAAGAATAGGTGTTTGCATACCGATCATGTATTGCACGATGATCAAATTGCCATGGCCTCCCTAACAAAATATGACAAGCATCCATAGACATAATATCACATAATACCTCATAATGATAGTTTCCAATTTTTCACTTTACCAAACATTGTTCGTTAACCAAAACCTTGTGATCCTTCTGCAACCAAGAAATCTAGTAGGGATTCAGATGTTTTCTTCTCTCTAACTTTAATTTATCAACCATTTCCCCTGAAACAAGTTTACCAATACTACCACCATCAACAATAATATTGCATACTTTACCATTATACTTACACCTTGTGCAAAAAAAAAATCTTCCTTTACTCTGGTTCCTTCTCATCATTCAACAAGTTTCTTTTGGTGAAAAGGACCTCTCATCTTTCAACATCTTTAGAATGTGATGAATTGGCATCTTCATCCACATGTACAACTCATGCATGTTGAAGACAATTATTCAATTGTGTATTGTCATTGATGTTACACATGTATATACACTTATGTAGTGATGTTACATAAATGTCTACATCCAGACCGAGCATAGTTGGTGAATTGAAAGATTTTTTTAGTGTTGACCGAGACCAGTCGGGTATTGAAGATGTTCAGTGTTGATCGAGTCACTTGGGAATTTTAGTCATGGTCGGACATTAAAGAAACACAGTGTTGACCGAGTTGATTATTCAGTGTCATTCGAATAACAGTGGTTTACATTTTATAAGTAATTGGTTATATGAGGCCGACTGAATTGTGATTTGTTATTTATTTAGAAGTGTATTCAAGCCGACTTGGCAGCGCTTATCATATATATGAAAGGTCAAGTTTGGATTGATGAAGAGAAAAAGAGAAGAGAAAAAAGTTGAAGATAAGCAGATGTGTGGAATTTTGTGATATGAAGAGTGAAGGTGAAATCATATGGGATTCTCATTGAGTACAAAACACTCGGAGCTGGAATAGAATATTTGATCAACAAGGATCCAATTATAATCAGAACAGTGATCTGAATCAGCAAAGATAATTTCTTACACATACAGGTCAATTCATTGTTACTTTCTAACAATTGTAGCAGTGATCTCAAATCTCTTAACAGAGTATCTACTTAACAATCTTTTTGTAAATCCTCTCACAAGGTAGCATATCTATGTTGAAGTGTTGAAGACCTCTAACAAGGCCACTCCTCACAGG
Organism: Thuja plicata; assembly: GCA_018584345.1. Lineage (NCBI taxonomy): Eukaryota > Viridiplantae > Streptophyta > Pinopsida > Cupressales > Cupressaceae > Thuja > Thuja plicata. Next base: position 3,506,211 of record MU223082.1, on the reverse strand, counting down.
GTGATTTAAATCCTCTAACAAGGTCACACCTAACAATGTGTTTTTTAACCTCTAATAGGGTTGGCTCCTAATAGGGCTCACTTCAGAAGAGTGAAAAACAGTAACTAGTTACATTGGTGGTTTTTCCCATATTGGGTTTCCACGTTAAATCTTAGTGTCACCTGTGTATAGGTTATTTGTTTCATGCTTTATGTTTCTGCACTTAATCACTAAAGTATAATTTCATTGGATATCATAAAGATTTCTTTGACACCCGAGCTATAGAAGAATATCTTAATTAACCGAGTAACAATGTTATATTGTTTAAGACATCTAAGGGACAAGGGATTCATTTTGGAGTAACTGATTCACCCCTCCCCTCTCAGTTACTTATCTCATTTCCAACATTGCATTACCGTCTGGTCTTCTATTTGTCCTCCTTTGATATTGGGGACACTCATAAGATCTATACCCATCTTCTCCACAATGGAAACACATCCCACGAAAACTTCCCCTTCTTGGTCCTTGCCCTCTTCCTCTTCCTCTTTGATCTTTTTTATTTTGATTGTGAGGGTTATAGAAATTATTTCCCCTATGATTTTGACTACTACTAGAATCACTATTCTTCTTCTGGTCTTCATTTCAGACTCCATAAGACCTTCTACTAGGCTTTCCACCATGACCTCTTCCACTTTTCTTGCTCTCAAACTTCTTGTTCAGTTTTTCTTCTACCTTCAAAGAAAATTGATATGCATCTTCAATGGTAGACATTCTTACCATTATCAAATCTTCTCGAATACTTGGCCTCAACCCATTTATGTAATGGGCAACCTTCTATTTTTTGGCTGTAAAATGACCTATTCTGATAAGGACTCGATAAAACTCTTTTGTATATTCCTCGACCGATCTTCTTGCTTGCTTGTAACCTTGCATTTTATTTAGCAAATAAAGCTCATAGTCAATAGGGATGAATTGTCTCTTCAAATTTTCAACCATTCGATCCCATCTTGTTATCCTCTCCTTCCCTCTTTTATTTCTCTCCAACTGACTCTCTTTCCACCAAATATTTGCATGACCTTTTAGCTTGACCTTTGCAAATCTGACCCTCTCAAGCTCTTCTATTTCCTCAAACTCAAAGTACTCCTCCATATCATTGACCCAATCGATCAACTCTTCTGGATTAAGATTTCCAAAAAATGTAGAAACATCAATCTTTGGTCTCTTTCCAATCTTGGAAATGGACCTCAAAAACCTAGCTTCATCGGGATCCCTATCTATTTCTTGCTTTTCTTCAAACTCTCCTTCTTCTTAAAATTCATCCTCACTTTCATCTCTTGGCCTAATATCCACTCCTCTATATAGATCCTCTTGCAGTGCTTGCACTTGCCTATAGAGTGATCTAAAACCCTCTTTTGTCACACCCTCAACTCTTCCACCACGGTTCCTTCGTAGAGGCATTTTTTTGTACTTATCTCTTAAACCCACAACCACAGTCCTAGTGCAAATTTCCTTATGTTCGACGATCTGTCTACACACTCAAGAACTTCTGCTCTGATACCACTTGATGAAGGGTACTCCCCTTATTCAATCAAACACATATAATACAACATGAAAATAAAGAGAATTTTGCAAGACCATAACAATGGAAAGAACATAAACACTTGCTTTCTATTATTTTCAATGAAATGACATTATAATATTAAAAAAAGTAACATGCTACAACCACATGGGCATTTTGATTACAATAATCTGCAAGACAGAGCCACAATCTACCTTCTGGAAGTTAACCCCAAAATCCCATGTCAACCCTATATAAATATCACAATTAACCGCCCTAGACTATTCTAGAAAGTAATTTTTTCCATTTTGGTGCCAGCGGTTCAATTTCTCACTATTCCTTTTGTATTGAAACTTGATTCCTGAAGGCCCAACTTCTGAAAACTATAACTTGTGAATCACTGAGTTGATTGGCTATTATGACCCCACTTAAAAAATGCCACAAAGTGCTCAATTCCCTAGGCTTGTGAAGCGCTAGTTGATTAAAGTTTGACCCCTTTTCGAAGCCTCTAAGGCCTTCAAAATCGAGTTCTATTTTTTTGTACCACCCTGCCAAAACAGAAAATGCAATATCTTCAAAACCAGACTTGATCTTGTCATGGAACTTTACCGGAAGACTTATATATCCAGAACAAACCTCCAGGGAAAAAATTGGAACAATTTTTTCTCACATGAACAACTTACTAAAAATAGTAAACTTTCCAAAAATAGTAACCCTGTCCAAAGATATCCCTTATTGAAAACCAAACAATTTTTTTGGTTGATGCAAGATTTCTCTTACACCTTGGATTCTCCTGCATTAGAGAGAGAGAGAGAGAGAGAAAAAGAGAGAGAGAGAGAGATCCTAAAAAGAACATATAATTTTAAATCATGTAAGAAGACTAAAGGGAGGGAGAGAGAGAGAGATGTACATATTTTCCTACTATGATATCTTGCTAATGCTTCTTCACGTAGTCTTTGATAGATTTCAGGTGAATACTTTCGTGTAGAATTATTTACCCTTGTCCTTTTATTGTCCATCTCTTTCCTTTGAAAAAATACTCTTTTAAAATTTCACGCCAACTTGAATGCACTTTCAAATGTCTTCCTTCTCAAAAATGTGAATTATTCTTCAAATTTCATGTTTAGAAAATTTAAAAAAAAATATTTATTTATATGAAATCGTTAATAGCCTGAAAAACATTGAATCAACCAACTAGGGTTTCTATCGAAACTTGTAAAGTATTTTTGATCAAAATTACCTAAGTTAAGCATTTTAACTCCAAAATATCAAAGGTTTTGATAGAAAGTAATTTTTATCAAAACCTCCTATTAAGCATGCTCCACCAAAGGCTAAGCAAATTCTATAGTTTTTAGACCTTCGAAGCTCAATCTGAGGGCTCAAATGAGACAATATTGACAAACCCATATGCATGACACAAGTACTTGGAACAAACTTTCCAATGGTTATGATTTTAATAAAATTTAAGTTTAATACGCATATGTTTTTTTACATCAATTAAATATAGGTTTCTTACCAAACATCAACCTCTGTGTTCGACGTTCATGGAAAAATAGTAAACAAGAGAAAAAAAATTCTAAAAAATACCTATGCACTAGGTATTGAAGTCTTCTTTCTATCAAAATATTATTAATTTGAAATTGGACAAATACACAACAAGTTACAAGCTATGAAGTGAACGTATGTCAAAATTACTGTTAAATCAACTTCAAACGTTAATAAAATATGAAATATTGGGGATAAAGTCATGAAACCAATTGCAGACACTAGATATGGATGTTACAAAACTAAATTCAAAAGAATCAACTTGATATCTATTTTATAAAAAAATTATTTTCTATGAAGTGAGTGTCACTCTTTAAAAATATTGTTTACAATAACATACTAGTTTTCGAGGGAGATAGAAAAATGAATTCCAAATTTTTTTTAAAAAAAAAATTTAAAATCTAGACATAAAAGCCTAAAAGACTCTAATTTACTTCATCTTCAAATTTTAACGGTTTAGCGGCAATATACGTCCGAATGTGAAGTTTTTTTTAGAATGTACATTTCAGTGTCAAAGTAGGCAAAAAAGTGTAACCCACTATTGTGGGTTCACCCAATAATGCCTCACATAGCATACAACAAATACTGTATGACATAGCATACAACAAATAATGCCTCGCATAACATAGTTGCCTCATATAGCATAGATTTAGGAGCACCAACTCCAAGCCTCACTGACAATACAAAAGTCTCACTAGCTACATTCAGGACACCAACCCTAGCTAGGAGTACCAACCCCTTTATACATAACTCAAAAAATAATGAACAATATACAGAGGGGCACTCTCTTTCACTATAAACCCCATATCAAGTTCTCTTACCTACAATGATAGGTATTGCAATACAAAATACAAATCAACTTCTCTCAAATCTGCAATAATAAAATTTAACATCAACCAATCCCTCACTGGCTACATTCAGGATGCCAACCCTAGGAGTACCAACCCCTTTATACATAACTCAAAACATAATGAACAATATAGAAAGGGGCACTCTCTTTTACTATAAACCCATATCAATTTCTCTCACCTACAATGATAATGATAGGCATTGCAATACAAAATACAAATCAGCTTCTCTAAAATCTGAAATAATGAAATTTAACATCAACATTATACCTTTATCTCCATTGCATATCTATTGAAAACATTCTTTTTCATTCTTCTCTCAAACATTTATATTGTTCTCTTATTCTTTGCATTTGACTTTTTAATGCACCAACTTTGATTTAAATAAAATAACTCCTTGACTTCCTTGGCTTACCTATCATTTAGAAATAGTCATTGATACTCAAAGACACAATCACCATGCCTATGCTTATATAAAAGAGTGAATATTAATGTGTAAGCACATCCATAAAGATTTCATTAATGATGCATGATATTAGCACTTGAAACCATGTTGTGCATTGATCATCAAAGTTCTTTTTGTCATAGTGATAGGATACAAAAACATATGTTGTAAGCCCCCTGATTTCAAACTTCAATATATTCTTGCCATCAATAGAAAACACATTAGTATCATATAGCATCAAACTCCCCCTTTAATAATATAGTTGAGCTAGTTAACATCAATTCCAACAATAGTTCTTGGTAACCTGCCAACATATATCTGCGTCTAAATTACTAATCCATTACCATAAATTATAGGTTGTTATTTTTATTACATTTTTAGGTTTATTCACATCCTTGAGATACATTAGATTTTTAAAACATTGCTAGGTGATTTGATAAAACTTTCAAGTTTTAGCCTTTAAGACTAACTGTTATCATTTTAGTTACACGCTAAATTGATAAATTGACAGTTGTTTTACATTGAATTATGGAGTTGATAAGTTGTTGTCCTAAGTGCATAATTTGATTGAACTTAGAAGAGAAAGTACACATGCAACATAGAAACTATAAACAACAAAAGGATTTCATAAAGGTACATCTATTTAACACTATTATCCAAATATTGAAGACAAAATACCTTATTATTGCATTCATATTAACACTGATGTTGTTCTCTAAGTATTGATCTGATTTAATCCTTTCAATTTCATAAATTGATCTTTACATTGAACATTCAAAATGAATGTAATAAACAAGTATTCCTTCATAGGTTACACCTTTCAGTTGTAAACATATAGAAGATGTACAATGCTGAAAGTAATAAAAGAGCATTAGAGGATTTAGGGATCTAAGCATTGCCTTGGAGAGGTCTTTTTCATTCTGATAACCGGTCATCAGGATCTTCATGACTTCTGCCTTGTTTTCATCCTAAAGTCTTTTTCTGGTTTTTTCTTGCAATCAGAGGGAAAGAGAGTAGTTAGATCCAAATTGGATCTAAACAATGCATAAATCCCTAAAAACAACATGCTACAATCAAATCTTTCAGAACTATACATTATGTAAACACCAATGCAATAACAAGATATGCATCAGCATTAATAGAATAATAGTATCAAAGAGACATAACTTTATGAAATCTTTCACTACATTTGAAAAATGCAATGAAGAAGAGAACCATAATAGTCACATTGTCCTGAGTTACTATAGTTTGTGGATGATTGTTACTCTGATTATCTAGACACTATAGGAATCCAGAACAATGTAACTATCTATTATTCCTTTTTCCATAACAAATTTCATGAAAACATTATTATCTTGCAAAAGTGAAATAGATGTGGCAATGAAATGTTCAAACTTGCTAAAAATAGATAATAAAGGTAATGTTGTTCGTCGGTGTCACGAGCCCGTGCTCGAACCTCATGAACATGTGCAAATGTTCAAACTGTGTTGCAAGACAAGTTATGTGTGTATGCAAGAGATGTACTAATATGAAAAACTTAACATTGATGTGTTGGAATAATGATACATTTGGCATCAGTGAATGCACTTAGTGAAAACACTTATTCGGTTTTGAATGCTTACCGAGCATATCACTCAGTCCACAGACTATATCGAGCATTCAGTAAAGCTCACCGA
>MU223082.1:3432497-3480588 GCA_018584345.1 Thuja plicata | reverse complement strand
TGTAATAAACAAGTATTCCTTCATAGGTTACACCTTTCAGTTGTAAACATATAGAAGATGTACAATGCTGAAAGTAATAAAAGAGCATTAGAGGATTTAGGGATCTAAGCATTGCCTTGGAGAGGTCGTTTACATTCTAATAATCGGTCATCTGGATCTTCATGACTTCTGCCTTGTTTTCATCCTAAAGTCTTTTTCTGGCTTTGTCCTGCAATCAGAGGGAAAGAGAGGAGTTAGATCCAAGTTGGATCTAAACAATGCATAAATCCCTAAAAACAACATGCTACAATAAAATCTTTCAGAACTGTACATTATGTAAAAATCAATGCAATAACAAGATATGCATCTGCATTAACAAAATAATAGCATCAGAGAGACAAAACTTTATGAAATCTTTCACTACATCTGAAAAATGCAATGAAGAAGAGAACCATAATAGTCGCATTGTCCTGAATTACTATAGTTTGTGTATGATCATTACTCTGATTATCTAGACATTGTAGGAATCCAGAACAATATAACTATCTAGATTATTCCCTTTTCCATAACAAGTTTCATGAAAACAATATTATCTTGCAAAAGTGAAATAAATGTGGCAATGATATGTTCAAACTTGCTGAAAACAGATAACAAAGGTAATGTTGTTTGTGGGTGTCATGAGCCCGTGCTTGAACCTCATGAACATGTGTAAATGTTCAAACTATGCCTCAAGACAAGTTATGTGTGTATGCAAGAGATGTATAGATATGCAAAATGCAACATTGATGTGCAAGAAAATGATTAAACTTTAGTGATATCAATATGAGTTGTGTGCATATGAAGATGCAGTTTTTGGAAATAGTGCATATATATAGAAAATCAAATAATGGTGTTGTTTAAGTATATAAAAGGTACATATCACTGTTATCTACCTTTTTTGCAAAAAAGTGATATGCATATACAGGGGAGAATATAGTTCATAACAAAACATATTCAAGAGCAATAAAGAGTTTATGCAAAACAGAGCAAACAACATTGCCTTGGTGTGTTGAAATGGCGGCGTTATGTATCCATAAAATTAAATGATGCTATTATTGATACAGTTTTCATATTTGGAAAAAAAATTGGAAGACAGTGCATGTAGCTTTCTACTCAAGCAGATTCAAAATGCAGAGGATGTGTATTTTATGTTTGAACTTCATGGGTAATCTTCTTCACCACAGGCATAAGACATGAAAAATCATCTACAGTAATAAGTAAATAGAATGACAACAACATTTTAAAACTCTTTTTGAATACAAAAGACTGATGGCGTCCAAGCGTGAGAGATCACAGTCGAAGGAGGAATACAATATAACAACAATAGTAAATCAATGCAAAGTTACAGACAGAAAAGATAACAAAAAATACAGACAGCCACGTCACAAACAATGGAGAGCTAGAGTTGAGATTTTATTTCTAAAACTATAGACTATGATTACAATATTTTCACCAGTAAAACTGCATGTTTGTCAACATCCACAGTTTCAATTTTTTAGAAAAAGGCAGCTTACAATAGACAAAGATTGCAGACATCCAATAAAGACAAAGAGCTCGAGCTCATCTCTCATAAATCGACAGATTGCATATATTTTGTGTTCACTTCCAGATCTGCAAAGTAAGCTAAGTGGGTGTTTAGCAAAACAACATTCAATCATCAAACATCATGTTCAAATAAATGACATGCACAATGACAAGCATAGTTCCAGTGAAATAAGTCAAATAGAAGCCGAGTTCAAACAACAAAAATACTCATGCGAAGATGAAGTTCAACTAGAAAAAGAAACAAGAAAGTAACTTATCTTTGAGATACAAACTGCATGGAGGCTGGTTTCTGTTAGCTAAGTTTGACTGCAGAGATCCCAAATTCAACTGAAAGAGACCCATAAAGCTGGATGTAGGAATGCCATGTTTCGTGGCAATGGAAACTGAGTTCACTTCAAGTGCAGGAAAAGACTAAGTTCTTACAAGGATACATGCACAGTTCCATATATCATGGCATTTAAAACCCCAAACTTCAGTAAAAGTCATGATAAACAATGAAGAGCTTGAGTTCGATAGAAGATTCATGCAAAAATGCCATATATTATAGCCAAAGAAAACTCAACTCCAGTCAAAGAGGTCGCAGTGTGAAGATGAACCGAGATTCATGCATAGAAAAAACAATGCTCAATAGAGTTGACTCCAGCAAGCAAAATGGAGGCCGAGTTCGAAGATCATTCAAAGAACATGTAAACTACAGAAAAGCCCAAGTTCTTGTAAAGATCAATAGACACCGTTATTTTTAATGACAATAAACTCAAGAATAATGCATAGAACTCCATGGTAAAACTCCAGATTCATACACAACCTGAGTTCAACAGAGGAATTATTTAGCTAAAAGATCATCCAGAAGATTACCACATTCTCAGCATGGTGACATAGAAGCAAAAAACCCTAAGTTTTCTCCAAATATAAACTCTAAAAATAAGATACAAAGATGTCTATGTCAAATTGAATAGACTTTGAAATTCATCAAAGTACAAAGAGGAGTTAATATCCAGAATTCAAAAAAGCCACGACAGCTACTTAGCTGAGGGATACGTTGATATTTTGTGAGGAGATTGGTTATTGCTTAGTGATGGGTCATGTTGACCATAGGATGTCGGTTTTGATAGAGTTTTTTACTCATGATGGAGTTAGGGTTTTGTAGATGGTTAGCATTATTACCATATGTTATGGTTTTAGGTTGGGTTACATCTTAAGGGGTATATTTTAGATATTTTAAATATATTCTTTGATATATTTTATATATTTTAATATATTCTTTGTAATATGTTGATGTATATTGTGTAAAAGATAAAAATCAAGAAAATATCAACATTAGGGGACCTAAAGTTGAAAGGGGATTTCATTTTCAAAATTAGCCTTTAGGGCTAAATTTTAGGCATTAATCATGCCTTAAATTTAGGGATTGAGCTAAAATTTTGCAGGGGCGTTTTGAACGCTACATTATAGGCATCATTTGGGCCCAAATTTTAGGGGTGATCTAGCTGATTGAGGAGGACTTTTTGGGGGGAGGTTTTCATTTTTGAGATTAGCCTTGGAGGCTATATAACTGAACTTCTTTTTTCATTTCGAAGGGGTTCAAAATTGGGGGATTTTGAGGTATTAGTGAACATATAGTTCCTTTGCCCATTTCCTTTGTATTTTGTAACCATTTTGCAGATTTTGGAGATAATAAAGCTTGATTTACAATTCATACATATTTTCTGAGTCTTGCATCTATCCTTTTCAAGTTTTTCTGCATTTAAGTGTCTATCCCATTTTAAGCACAGATTAGTGAATTACTACAAATTCCTATTCTAGGTTTAAAGAACTGACCTTTTGCAGAAAGTTATCGATTTGTTGGTTGTATTCATATTATTAGTTGTACCAAATCCTAATAAGGAATTGTAAACCATCCTAGGTGTTGAGAAGCGAAATCATTTGCAAAACTTAGTAATGTGTGGTTTGTAGGTACAGTCTTGTGATTCTGATAAGTTTGCATTCATCTTTGGTGTATCACCTTTCCTATTTAGTTTTCATTTTTTTAGTTCTCCTTCTCCCTTTTCCCAAAACCATAAAAGTCAATATCAGGTGATATCCCAAATTCAACAGGAACTAGCCTAGAATCTGGAGATTCATTCTCTAATCCACCTAGGAGAATGTTTCCATGTTTCAATAGGATGGCTAGATTCTGCATCCATCTTTAGGCACAATCTTGATTGACAACACTAACATAATTATAGCTTTAAAATAAACATTTATCTTCATAAAATAGAGCAGCGGAGCGACATAGTGCAAAGCAAGGGTTTAAGGTAGACGAACTCATGGAAACTAGCAGACAATTCACTGACCAGACATGATGTGGGTCATATCTCAGACCCCAATGATTGTGTTGCAGGAGAAGGACAATGAGAAGAGGATTTTAAGGAAGGTGTGTTGTTTCCATGAAGTTAAGAGATAGGGTTATAGGAGGACCCTTTTGTTTGGGCCCTCATGAAGAATATTCCCCCCTTGGATATGGCTGCATGGGATCAACAACACGGGGAAAAGATAAAACAATGGATGTCTCTTTTTGGGGTCAAACCCAATGAAAAGTTTTTTTTCCCTCCTATTACCGATATCTTTGATCACAACAATGGTCATTTTTCTATCTCAATCTCGGATCAAGTTATTGATCATAATATATTCTCATCATGGATCTATCTCTAGTTGGAAATTTTATGGGTCTTAGACCTAACATTAAAGTGGTATGAGATTTTGTGAGTAGAAAATGGAAGTTAAAGGGCTAGGTTGAGGTGTTTGCGATGTCAAAGGGTTTTTTTAATTTTGCCTTCTCCTATGCTAAAGACTTATTGACTATTCTTTATGGGGGCTTGGGTGGTTAGGAAATCATCTATTTCCATTAGAAAATGGACCCCCAAATTAGATCTATCTGACATTATCTTTGATGTGATTCTAGTTTGGGTCAAAATCCCCAATCTTCCCCTAGAATATTGGCTTGAGGATATGTTTAGGAGGATAGCTAGCTCCTTTGGTGAGTTTCTATCTATTGATTCTATGACAATGACTCATAAGCGAATGGTTTATGCAAGAATATGCGTTGGCATGGTATAGTTTATGGATCTTCCATCCTCCATTGCGCTTATCTCCAAACTTGAGAAATGGGTTTAGAAAATTGAGTTTGAATCATTGTCCTTTGTGTGTTTTGTTTGCAAAAAGTAAGGGCATTGGACAAAGAAGTGCCCTCTAAAGGATAATATCTTTGTTGCCAAATCTAAGCGTAAGGTGGAAAGGGTCTGAAAGCCTAAATAGATTATTAAGGGTCAGTCAGGTGATGCTTAAGGGCTAGCAGAGAAAAGGAACGAGGGGCCTAAAGAAGTGGCATATATGGCAAAAAATAGTATCTCCACAGCCAAAAGCAATGAAGATATTATTAAGAAATAATCTATTGTAGACATGCCAATCTATGAGAATGTTGTTGAGAATGTAGACCTCTCTGATTTGAATAAGGATGAAAATGCTAAGGATGCAAGGGAGCGTGGTAAGATCACCATTAAGACTGAAGGACAAAGAAAGAAGGTCAATATTGGTACTTTGGACCAAAATAATAGTAGTCTAGATGAGGATAAATGGGATGAGGAGAGTAGAGCAGATATGGATCGGGGACCTATTCTTGCTAGTGAGGCATAATAAATAAGGGTTTTTCATAGTGGATTTTCAGCCTGAAGCATTTTCCACTCAGAAACTTGTGTCAAATGTTCTTGTACTTGTGCCTCTCACAATTTTTGGTGGAGAATGTATTTCTTTGTATAATTATTTTCGAGTTTCATAATTTGTCTTTATATTAAAGTAAGTTGTTGATTAAATTTTTAAGACCATTGATTCACCCTCGCCCCCCTCAATGGTTAATATTATTGCAACAATATCATCTTCCTTATATGGTAATTAAGAGCATTAAAATATTGTTTTGCATGGAAGCAATGTTCTTGCAGAAAAAATGTTCAAATGTCACAATCCTACTTCATGGCATTTTATTAGCACTACACTGAGGTGGTTTCTACTTCAAGATTCAATATTGATTAGAAAGAAGAAATGAAATCATTTTTCAATATTAGTTTGATATATGTGTTAAAGAAAGGTTATTTAACAACGACACAACTATGAAATCGAGACAATGTTTTATTTTATGGAGGTCATGAATGAAGAATGATTGGATAAACAATTTCTCCATTTGCCTTTAATTTGAAGTTACATGTGTGATTCTACCTAGTGTTAGCTAAGTCTTCTAATTATGTGAGTAATTTGGTAATTGATAATAAAGAAAATAGATAATTATTAAAACATATATAATACTCTAATTTGTAACTATAACTTGATGATCAAATGAAGCATGTGAATAATTGAGATTATTAAAGACACTGATTACATGAGTCTATTTGAATAACCACTAACACATAACTTAAGGAGATCAATTGATCTAAATAATAGTTGATATTTAAATTTTTTGGTTATGGTTTTTCCCTATGAGTTGTATTGTTTAGAGTTATATCACTGTCATAGTTTTAAGTTAACTTAAAATATATTTTTGCTTTTATCTATTGATGTTAATTTGATTTTGAGATAATAAATCTTTGTCATAAATTTAACATTCATTTTTGTTCATTCAATATTTTAATATTTATATTGCTACACAAAAATTAAACTTTTCACGGGAATGTATTTAAGACTTGGAACTAGTAGTAGTAAGCAAGTTACCCATTTCCAAATGTTTCATAACCAAAACATGTATAGGTGATTTAATACCACTTCTCACCTAATAAAATAACCCTCACTCAAGAGACATGTGAGCACTATTCACTCGTAACATGTTCCTCAACTTAGCCATGTTCTTCAAAATCAAATAATGCTCAACAAAATTTGACCATTTAACAACACACTCTTCATACAAGTAAATAGGATAATACTCTTTCTGTTTAAGATTATATAAGTAAATATAAATATACGCACCTTCTAACTAATCATTTGTCGTCTTCTATGACTACTTCTCAAACTAACTTCCTAATGAGTTTTACACTTCCTATGCTTTTCAAGATATTTTGCTCTCTTACAGTCATACTTTGCAATAATACGAACTTAAATGTTCTAAGATTTTGCCTAACTTCTTCAAACTTTACATATCTTCTTGCCCTGCAAGCACTTCGAACAAAGTACACTACAAACAGGAACTCCACACTATAAATCCAGTTAACATTTGATTAAGCATAAACTATTTAAGACAGAAATTATGGCAACTCCAACAAAACATATCATTGAAGATTGCGGATAGGCTTGCTATTTTAGAATGCACTTTCTAAAATAAACCTGTCTCTCGTTTTGGAGAGTCTAATAATGGTCGCCAAAATTTTTGTCGAAGATTGCTCTAGCCGGCATTGAGAAAAACTATTTTAGGGCGACAGAAATCCCGTTGAAGATTGCTCGGTGTTGATAATTAGTAGGCATCCACACAGAAAATCACTGCACTTGTTCACTTAAAAACGGCTAACTGTATAGAATGTAACAAACTTCTAGCTTTACCGCACAAAATAACGGTACTTGTTCAGTCCAAATTTCAAAAACAGTTAGCTGTGCGGAATGTAAACAACTTCTAGATTTACCGCAGAAAATTAGAGAAATCAGTGCCTCAAATATCCCATAACATTATCAATGCCTTGCTGTCTCCTTCACCGCCTTCCACCACCACCAAACTTTTGCATAGATAGTACAGCTTTCCAAATATCCAATAACATATAAAATCGTAATCAGTCTTCGAAAATTGTGTTAGATAAAACCATAAAAATGCCTCGCTGTTCAAGATTGAGGCCAAGCATTCTATTTTGGGTTTCTTCAAATCTTTTGCGGCCTTCTTCTGTTCCTATAAACACTGCACACCAAATAATTCATTACACCGTCTCTCAGAGAGAACCCACGCACCAACAGAGGTGTATACAGTCTTTGGTTACAATTTCTCTCTGTTTGCAATGGAATATATAATTTGGCTCAGAGTTTACGGCAAAATTAATCCACCTGATTACATGCTTTTTGAAATTTGTAATGTAGTCAGATTTGATCCTTATTTTCCTATATGTGCAGTGAAGTAGCTGACATGGAAGCTTCCAAATACAGAGCAATTCAAGTATGTTATCTTCCAGATTTCATTGAATTGCTTTTAATCATTGCTTTCTCCACTGAGTTACCTCTTATTAAAAAATAAGGCTTCCTTTCTTTTTAAGTTGCAAATGCAAATTTCAACTCTTTTGATTCCAAATTCAAACCTTAAACGTTTTACCAGTGGGAAAAATTTGACATGTTTCTAGCTTTTATCAACTGATCGAATTATAATTCCCTAGATTTTGAAAAGGAGCAGTCTAACCCACCTTGTCAAAGGGAAGGGATAACTACATGAAAGTTTTTCAATTCTTCGACAAGACTGATTTCTGATGGGCTCTTTAAGAACTTTTCAATTCCACCAAGAAATTAAAGGCCTGGCCCATTGACAACCACCTATAATAGTTATTCCAGGACTAATTTACAGGTGGAAGCTGAAATTTTTTTAATGCATATGGGTATTCAAAATTTGGAAGATATAGCCTGAGTAGCCGATGGGTTTGAAGGAGATTGCAGGGACAGTAATTTTTGAAGTGCACCCATGTAGATTGTAGGGGTGATGAAAAGCAGTTTTTCAATCGGAGTATTGTTTTGGGTATCAGGGATTTCTCATACAATTTTAAATGGTATATAATTTTGTGATATCAGGGGAACAACTATATAGCTATATTTAGTGTTAGTAATAGAAGTTTTATTTTGTAATAGATTGTAATAGCAGTTACCTTTAATTAGTCTGTTTTGGGTGATATCAGAGGAACAACTATATATTTAGAGTTGTAACAGCCAATTAGGATCCTTTTTTTTTTTTTTTTTGGAACAGCGGTATAGCTATTTTATCCCTTTTTGTGATATAAACAAAAGATGGTACATTTTTTTGAGAAGTATCTTCAGGTGCAATTATATTCGGTGTACATTTAGTTTTGTTGCAACTTTGCAAGTCTGAGATAATAAATTAAGCCAATTCACTGTATTTTCTTTTATCTCCTACTATCCTTTGATACTGCATATGGTCTTCAGTAGTTATCTCTGGACCAGTGCATTGTCTTAGAATTTAAGCTGCAAATGAGTAATAAGAAGCTCTGCAATGCGCATTATAAATGGAAAGTGAAATCTTATGTCATGTCAAATCAAAATTTAGAATCTTCCCTTGTAATAGTTGTTGCGGTCTGTAAAGGTCGCCACAGACCTCGAGTAGAGCTGTTCACAAATATGGTGTCTAATGATATGAATCCCTGTGCACTGTAAAGAGTCCTACTTGGAATCCCTATTGCATTGTTTAGAAGCTGAGTTGACTCCAGTTCTGAATGTGATTTAGGCATCTCATTGTTGAAGGCTAAGCTTTCTGTTTGTCCTAGTATATTGTTATTGATAAAACACTCAACAAACACAGCAATGCACACTTCACTTGGAACGCACAAGAAACCTGGACTCAGGCTTTGAATTTATAGGCAAAAAGATAATAATTACAATACCTTTAGTTAGTTGAAACATTGAATGTGGACGGTGGAATACTGCTCTATAGACTGCATGTTAGTATTGGGAGGAATTTGGACTGTAGATGGGTGGCTAGTGTATGTAGTGGCTGCACATGTTTAATATGCACAATCTGGAACATTCTCTTGGTTGTTTTGACCGTGGAAGTTGGTTTGGGCCGACTTATGGATGGTTGGAGTAATTAATTTATTTCAACATCCTCTTAAATTAATTACATTAACTTTTCTAAATATCTCCTTATAATCTGGAAAGGATGTGTCATGACTTAAAAGTCTTGTTAGGTACCCATTTACAATAATTTATTTTCTAAATGTATAATGGTTGGAATTCACTAGAATCTCCGCTGAATGACAACCATGAGACAGTCATGTGACTGCTTGTAAGCCTAAAAGATGTCTAAGAAATACAAACTTAGTTTCACATACTGCCTTGGTGAATATATCAGCAATCTGGTCCCCTGTCTTGCAATATTGAAGATGAATCACCTATTGTTAGATGAGATGCTTCATATAATGATGATGAACGTCAATATGTTTTGTGCAAGCATGAAATACTGGATTTTTGGACAATGAGATGGCACTTTGATTGTCACAATGGAGTATAGATGGTCCTACCTGATGGTGCTTGAGTAGTGATAAAATAACCTATAGCCAAGTTACTTCTTTAGCTGCTTCATTTGCTACAGTATATTCAGCCTTTGTAGTAGATAGAACAATAGTAGATTGCTTTTTACTACACCATGAAATGCCAAGATATACAACATAACCTTTAGTTGATTTACGGTCATCTGCACATCCTGTCGAATTTGAATCAAAATACCCAATAAGTGGAAGATCTCCTTGAGATGAATAATATACACCCATTGTCAAAGTCCCTTGCACATATCTTAATATTCTTTTGGCTCCTATCCAATGTGGGACCTTAGGGGAACTCAAAAATATGGAAACCACACTGACTACAAAAGAAATATATGGTCGAGTGTGAGTTAAATACATAAGACTACCTACCAATTGCCTGTATAAGGTAGGATCAACATCTTCTCCTTCCATATCCTTTCTTAGCTTTAATCCTGGAGCAACTGGAGTAGACACACTTTTACAATCTTCCATCCTAAACTTTTTCAACAAGTTTAGAGCATACTTGGTTTGAGAGATAAATGCCATCATCTTTCTTCCATACTTGTATGCCAAGAAAGTAGTGTAGAAAACCAAGATTAGTCATCTCAAATGTATCTTGCAATTTTAACGTTATGCCACTAATTTGGTTCATGTTATGTCCTGTATTGATAAGATCATCAACATAAAGTACAATAATTTGATGCCACCACCATCGAATTCCTTCACATACAAATTTGGATTATGAGGACTATTGTGGAAGCCTTGAGTTTGGAAATATTCATCAATTTTAGCATACCAAGCCCTTAAACCTTGTTTCAAACCATATAAAGACTTCCTTAATTTGCAAACCAAATGTTCTTGTCTTGGAATTTCAAATCCTTGAGCCTGAGTCATATAGATTTCTTCATCAATTTGACCATTCAAAAATACATTTTTAACATCCATTTGGTGAAGAGGCCACTTGAAATAAGCTGCCAATGCTATAATAGTCCTGACAGTACTAATCTTTGCTACTAGGGCAAATGTTTCTATGTAATCAATTCCCTCTTTTTGTGAATTCTCTTTGGCCACTAGTTTTGCCTTGTGTTTCTCAATAATTCCATCTGACTTAAACTTAGTCTATAAACCCACTTATTATTGACCGCATTCTTACCCTTGGGCAAGTCCACCAATCCCCAAGTTTTATTATTTATCAAAGAATCATACTCACTTTGCATACCTTGTTCCCATTCATGTTTTCCTTTAGCCTCATCATATGTTTGGAGATCATTAGTCTTCATTATGGTGATCATTAAAGCATAATTAATTTGTTGAGTACTTTGATAAATATCTTGAATATTCTTGGTCTTTGGAGGAGGACTAGATTCCTTAACTTTATCAGAGGTTTCCTTAGAACTTTTACCAATGTCAAAAATATTGGAAGATTCATAATTATCTGTGGCCACTTGTGGAATATGAGAGGATTTTGTCATATCATCAAACCCTTCATTAAACTTGACATCCCTACTTGTAAATAGATCTTCCACACTAGGATATTGATACAACCTATATCCTTTTCTTTGATCATCATACCCAAAAAGATGCACTTAACACTTTTCTTATCAATTTTTCTTTCTCTAATTTCATCTAGTATATGAGCATATGCTTCACATCCAAACACTCTAAAATACTTAACATTTGGTTTCCTCCCACTCCAAGCTTCTTCGGGAATAATATTTTGGAAACAACTTTTGGGAGATCTAATTAAAACATGAGATGCAGTATTAATAGCCTCAACCCATAGAAACAAAGGAAGATCCTTGGATTGTATCATACAACGTGCCATTTCTACTAAAGTCATAGTCTTCCTTTCAGTAACACCATTATGTTGAGGAGTATATCTAATAGTCATTTCTCTCTTGATCCCATGATACTCACAAAATGATTTGAATTTGTTGGTCACATATTTTCCACCATTATCAGTTCTTATTCGCTTGATCTTATTCCCCCTTTTATTTTCCACAAGAGCTTTAAACATTTCAAATTTATTAAATACCTCATCTTTTTTCTTTAGGAAGTAAACCCAATCTTTCCTTGAAAAATCATCAATGAATGTCAAGATGTACCTGGCTCCTCCCTTTGATGTGGGATTCATAGGGCCACACAAATCACCATGGACAAGTTTAAGGTTTTTCCTTGCCCTCCACGTAGACCTCTCAAAAGTGTCTCTATGGTGTTTACCAACCATGCATCCTTCACACACATTTGTGTTTACCTTTATCCATGGTAGTCCATCAACTATATCCATCTTTGAAAGCATAGCCAAACTTTGATAATTTAAGTGACCATATCTTTGATGTCATAGCTCACTTAAGGATGATCTTGTAGTAATATAAGCTCTCTTATCAACATATGCTAAAAATTTAGATATGCCATCATTCTCAACTCTTGTTGCCACTATTTTGTATCCATCATTACCATTCTTGATTAAACACTTGTCTGAATAGAACTCCACCTTATAACCATGTTGAGTTATTTGACTCACTGAAAGAAGATTTTTGGTCAATTTAGGTACAAGATTCACATTAGTTATTTCCAATTGTTTACCATAATTTCCTTTCATTGAAATTGTACCTATTCTTTTGATATCATGTGAACTATCATTATCGAGAAATATTCTTTCACCTTTTGTTTCTTCTAAAGAGCTAAAAATGTTTTTGTTGTAAGTCACATGTTGGCTAGCTCCTGAATCAATATACAATGCATTACTTGAATCACCTTGAGTAGCTAAATAAGCTATCATTATATGATGATCACCCTCTTCTTGAACAAAAATTCATTGCCTTCTTTAATTAAATCTCCTTTGTGATTTCTTAAAACATTGATCACTTTTATGTCCTTGTCCACAATTATAACATATGATAGCACTTTCTCCTTTAAAGTTATTTTTGTAATTTCTCCATTCATTTGTTGCCTTTGATAACTTTGTCTATTTTGATTATCCCTTTGTTGAGTCCATTACCTTTGATTATTTTTATGTTGATTCCCTTGATTTGTTTTTTGATTTGAATTTAATCTTCCTTGATTATAATTCTTATATTTTCCTCTAGCTATAAATGCTTGACTCTTGCTTGACTCACTTGTAAAATTTTTAAGTCTTTCTTCCACATTCAACAAAGAACCATACACTTCTTCTAGTTTGATATTCTCAAATTTTCCAGTTAGTTCCAATGCACGAATGAAATTATTATACTCATCTGGAAGACTTTCAATTAAAAAATCTATAATTTCAAAGTCATTATACTCAACTTTCATCATTGCAAGTTGATTTCTTAAATTTTTCAATTTAGCAATATGATCATTCATGCTATCTCCTCCTTTCATTTTCAAATGAGTTTATTGCCTCTTAATGTCCATTACTTTTAACTTGCTAGTTTTTTCATACATTGTTTTCAAAGTTTCCCATATTTCTTTTGTTGTTTTCAAATTTTGAAAATGAGGCCTAATCCCTAGACTAATTTGCCATAAAAGTGTAGCACGTGCATTCAAATCTATTTTATCTCATTTTTCATGTTTGCTTTGATCTGTAGGTTTTTCTTCTATTGCTACTTGCCATAAACCTTTCATATGTAAAATCAACTCCATCTCACATTTCCAACTAGCATAATTAAAGCTATCTAATTTTTCACTAACCACAATATTAGAATTCTCAGAGGCAGCCATATTAGAAACACATGGTAAAACCCCTAAACACACAAACACCAAGCCTCTCACAAATATTGTGCCTTGATATTGGCCTTCTTATGAACCAAACAAACAAGTACTTTTTAAAAAAACACTAACTCGAACCATTTCTGTTGTAACCATTTTATCAACTGCAATTACATAGACTCAGATTCTATATCATTTTCCTTCATTGTGAATGTTCGTTACTCAAAAATTTGCGAACTTCTTTTAGATTTAGTTCTTTGGATTCAATAAATGCTCATTAACAATTCTCATTACATTTCTGCCGCCTTCTGCCCAATCTTCCTATAAATAATGCACACATGATAATACAATATACCGTTTTCTATAGCAAGCTCAAGCACCACCAAAGGGAAACAACATTTTCTTCTATACTGTCTCTGTTTGCAGTGCACCCTATATACTGTCGTTGCAATGTCAGCTTTTGCCAAGTCAAAATTCTGTTGTGCGTTTTCTGATTTCTATTTGTCTATTGGATTTTTTAAATGCTTTGCTAGTCTATATCTTCTTTGCTATAGGTATAGTCCAAAAAGGCTTTACATGAGCTCTTTTGTAGGTCATGATTTCCAATCCATTCAATATGTTATTCCATTCTTCTGCCAACTTTTGGTCATTGCTTTGGTGTTTAAACAATTGTGGATACAGTATGCCATGTCTCGTTTCTAATCAGATCCAATTTGTAGATATTAAATTTGTACCCGTGTCTTCCCCATTTCATTCTACTTATTAGTCTGCATCATCATTTGATCATAGTAGTTGGGAAGATAAATATTGTGTCATGGTAAATTTGCATGGCTTGATTGTTTCCTCAAAGATCAGATAGTGCCAACTTTCACCTAAAAATGATTGTTGTAACCTATTACTTTATGTTTTGTTGTCAATGACAATTAATATCCCCTGATCATCATCATGTTTTTTTCATAATTAGTACCATTTAGCCATTTGATACTTGTAGCAGATGCAGATTAATCTCTATGGAAAATGTTGGCTGCTATATTTTTTTTTTCCCTATATGTGCGTAGCCTTAAGCTTTCTCATTTCTAGCCAAAACACCCAACATTCTTTCTCCAAGGGACTTTTTGGTGACTCTATCTGCATAATTTATGATTTATTTGATTTAACTAAGCTTAAGCACACGAGGTCTTTTTCTAATCTAATATTAGTCTCGTGGTCTATGGTATCACTAAGATGAGGGGTGAGATGTAGTTTAGCGAAAATGGATGCAGTTACCACAGGTCCATAATAATAGAAAAGATTCAAAAAGAAGTATCGCTGGTAGGCAAGGAAACACAACCTTAAAAGTATGAAGGGTGAGCATTGGAAGAAAAATTCACGTGCAAAGAAAGCCATTTTAATTATATTATTGTAAGGGTCTATTTTGAGTCGCCATGGTAAAAGTGTCCTTGACCCTATTATATTTTTAATCCTTTCCCGGTTTCCTCCTTATCACAAAATTTCGTGATAAAAGAGTTTTCCATCGTCGGTTTTACTTCTGAGTTAATTGCTTTAATACTTCATGAACCCATCTTGTAAAAGTCGGCTCTTCTTGGCCAAGTGTAGAAGTTATTTCTTCCTCATGAACCAATTTGAACCTCTTTGAACCTCGGTTCGAAGTAGTTCAAACAAAGATTTTGGGCTAACATCGGTGATCACAGGTGGGACCCGTGCCATGTCATGATGCGGCAGCAAACCACTTTGAACCTCTTCAAACCTCGGTTTGAAGTAGTTCAAAGTAGTTCAATGGTAGATTCAACGGGCTTAAAGATTGATGTGGCAACCGAGGTGACAGGTGACATGACACGTCAGAGCAGTATTTATTGGAATAATGGTATGATCAATTTTGATTTAATGGTAGACACGGGGTAATTTCGAGTTGGTAAAATGAGTTAAGGCGAGCGATTTTTCAGCATGAGTAAAGTAGTGGTATTAAATGGAAAATAATCATGACTTAAGTGATTTGATTAAATGAAGTTCGCCAGATGTCACATCGTCAAATTCACTTCGCGCAAGCCTACAACCCACATTCAATGTTCGTCTCTTTGGTTATTTAGCCGGGTGAGCATTCTTTAAATATTGTCCTTCAGCTTTTTCCTTTTCAGAGCTAGGTTGAGGAGTCTCAGCTGCAAAGGACAGAGGTTTTTGTTTTCCTGAGTTTTCATAATACAGGTAAATGACGAAAAGTCCCCTCTTGCTTCCTATTTTCTGCGTGGTAGTGTGTTTTCGAAGGGTTGCAATTCTTTGTTTGTTTGGGAAAGCAAAATGACGTCTAGCATGCATTTTTTTGGAAATACTACAAATCTAGAGTGTAGAGCCCCAGTGATCACATACACTAATTTGTTAGGAGTTGAAGTAGAGAAGTTGGTTGAAAATCTGAAGGATGCAGTAGAGAAGGAGTATACCTTAGAGCTCATGTCTAGCGGTTTGTTTCAAGTCACCACTTTAACCCCAGCTGTAGTTAATCCAGAGCTAGTTCTACAGTGCATAAACCTTTATGATGTCAAGTCCAAGAGTGTGCTGAATAACGAGGGTAAACGTATTTTGACTATAAACAGAGAAACAATAATGTCAGTTTTTAAGCTCCCAGATGAGGCTTTTGTCAGTTTTACCCCAACCCAGTCACTCGCTCAATTTTGAGAGAGAAGTGATAAGAAACTCAGTAACATCGCTCGCAAGTGGACTGTGTCGAACTACAAAGGTGGTTCCAGATTGCCCAATTTTTTGACCAAAGACCATATGAAACCTCACATTCATAATATAATGGTCTTATTACATAGAGTGAAAGGTTCAGAGCAGGTGATCTTTTTCGAAGACTGGATGTACCATTTTATTGAGATTGTTTTAGAAGGAAAGCAAAGTCTAGATTGGGCTAAAATAATTGCAAGTTCACTAAGGGATCAACTCAAATAGGCACAGGCGATAAGGCAAGAATTTTATATGTCCTCTTACTTAATATATTGCCTTGCATGCACTCAAGACCTTGCTGATATTCCCCATGAGCCATGGAGTGAAGCCATAAGCAGTTTTGAATATTGCCCTTTACTGAGGAAAGACAGAGTCCTTGAAGACTATAGGAGATTCATGATGTTTTCTTCAGAAAATTGTGTTACCAGCTAGCCAGAAGCCCAAATCAAAGGATTTCTCCAGAAACACATAAGCTAGTTCAATGTTTTGGCAACTTTTATATTCAATTTCCACGGCTCACCTATTTGAGAGTTGGGGGTTTTGATGAAGAACCTCTTAAAATGCCTAGGTTCTACTTTGATTGTTTCATCTTAGTGGAGGTTTGGAGACAGATATTCACAGTAATTAAAAATAATCTTCTAGAGGAGAAATGGGATTCTATGTTCCCAATTAGTCTTGGGACTATGAAATGCAAGAGTATGCTTGATGCCTCCATGATAGGCAGTAATTTGGTGGATTTTCACATGCATTTCTATGAGCCGAGGAGAGGGTTTGACAACAAAGGATTCGCAAGGCAGGATTTTGATTTGAATGTCCAGTCTAAGTTGAACCCGCATATTGAAGATTTGTGGGAAGATATCAGAGATGAAGAAGCAATTAAAAAGAGAGATCACTCTAGGTTATTGATTCCCCAAGTCAAAACCCTGCAGCTGAAGTTAAACATAGCTGGCGTGAAAGAAGATCATTCTGAAATCATTGAACCCAGTTTCGATGGTCCAAACACAGAGGTTTTTTCAAAAATAGACTGAAAAAGAGAAGAGGAAAAAGATATCAAATTAGGGGCTAGGTTCATTTTAGCCTACACTGATGTCTGGTTAAAAAAGAGGAAACAAGACAGAGAAAATATTACATCTCCTAAGAAATCTAATGCAAGTCCCATCTTAGTCAAAATGTTTCCCGTTCCCTCTAACGCTTCCCTCTTGATCACTCATGCAGGTAATATTCTTTCGTCTAAAAGGAAGGCGACTCCCCGTGCACATCCTACCACACCCTAAACAAGGTCAAGAACCAGGTCTGAAGTTCAAACATAAATGGCATCCACAGATTCCAGTTATATTGATATTGATATCAATGATGAGGACATCTCTTTCTCACCAGAACATAACAAGAAATACCAGGAGATGTTTACTAACAAGCCTAAAGTTCAACTGGAGGACGTGACGCTTGCCAAGACAACAAATAATAGGTTGGTGTCTAGGTCAATTCCCCCTTGGCTGACAGATTCGGTAAATAGGAAGTACATATTTAAACTTGTGTCCTTACCAGTCAAAGAAATAGTTACCAAGTATGCTACTCGTGCCCCGAAGGAAAAAAAGGTTAAGAGCAATGCGAGGCTGACTACCGATCCTGCTATAGGAAAAGTGACTGTCGAGATCGCAACCTTCAAGCAAAAGGAAGGAGTCCATGAACCCGTGAAAAAAGATTTCAAGGTTACAAATATGGAGTTCGGTGTGTTAAAAAAAGATACCAGGGACCATTTATTTAAATTTTCTGCAAACCACATCTTTGGTCAATCTCAAAAGGATGGTAAGGAGAAACGTGAAATCAAGCAGCTCGTGATTACAATGGCCGAATTTCTCAGTACACTTAGTGAGGTTGGATCATTACCCTTGGGCCAATCTCCACAAGACTTTGATCCTATTTCAGCAGATAGTAAACAATTATTGAAGCAGATGCACAGGGTAGAGCCCTCATGGAAGCAATGAAGAACTGGGCTGGTGGTATTGTTATGGAAGGCAGAAAGTTCATTCAGGACTTCTTCAACACCTATGTGGAAGGGGAGGAGCTGATTGGGGAAATTCATATCCTAATTCCAGGATGGGAATCAGATGAAGAGAAGTGTGCAACTATTGTATCTCAGGTTACAGAGATAGAGGAATATGGAGTGGGGGAATTCTTGATAGAAAATCCAATGAAAATTGTGGACGCTTGCATGTTGTTTATATTAAAAAAGAAATCTGAGCTAGAAAGGTAGTCTATTCAGAGCTGCAGTCTCCAACACGCGTGCTATGGAAAAGGAGGTCAAGGAAATTCACACCAATGCATTAAAAGACATAAAAGTGGTAAACCCGTCAGGTATTCTTTAGTTAGAAGAAGGAAGCACAAACACAGAAGCCATGATTAAGATCTTTGAAGATACTATGAATAGTATCAAGGAAAAATAAAAAATAACCACTGAATATTTCACTAGGATAGCTAAGGTGGAGTCCATGTCGTTCCTAAATAGAGGATAGTTACCCAGGCACTTGGAGAAGATTCAGGATTTCAAGTGGGAAATGAATGCATGTTCCGCAAAGCTAACTGGCTTGAAGAATCTACACTCTCATCTGATTCAGGAGCTGGTGAGCACATTTCGGAGCTGGAAGCTGGTTTGGGAAGCCACGTTTGAGGACAAGTAGCTGAAATCATGCAAGGCTTTTATGTTTTAAGTTATTTTTAGTTATGGGACAGCTGTCTCTAAAACTGTTTCTCTTTTAAATTACTGGTTTGTAACCGTTTCTTTTCAGTTAACCTAGGTGGCCGAGCTTTCAGGGAGGCCCCTAGGATCGCTAAAATATATATGCTGGTGCATAAAAATTTGTAGTGGTTAGATTTTTTTTTGGGTTTTTAGACTTAGTTTTGATCATTGGCTTAAACTGTGTTAGTAGTTTTTCTCTGTTTTGAAAGGAATTGAATAGAAAGATACAGAAATCTGCATTGATCTCAGACTTTTTTCTGTGTAATCATAATCCTTTAATACAAAGCTTGGTTTGAATCTTTGAATTTGAATTCGTGATATGTTAATTACTTTGTGAGTTAATATATTTCCTACTTTGTGTTATTCGTAAATGCATGGTGGTTGTCCATCTTTCTTGATAATTCTCTGCTTCTTCCTCATTTTAAATTTATCTCAAGATAGTTAAAGAATTTGTGTGTTCTTTAATTTTAGTTTTCTTTTCATGCTTGAAATATCTAAAAAATACCTCAATACCTAGGAGTATTTGAGAGATCCTTATGTGCTTTCAGGTTAAAAGTACTTTGGTTAGTTGTTAAGTTGGAAATTCCTTGAATATTTCTAAGAGGGAGCTATACCTTGCATAATTCAGAGGGAAGCAATTATCTCATGCTTACCCAACTATTGTAGAATTGTTTGTCTTCAAAGAGGCATAAGGTCAACATAGATTGTGATTAAAGTGGAGACAAATCTGTTCACCAACAAATTTTTGGTGACTTTACTAGGACGTTATTATTAAGAAGACTAGTAAAAATTACAATTTCTATGAATGAATGAATCATGGTATTGCCTGATATTGTAATCCTGGGTCAAGAAGAAGTTCCTCCAGTTCTGCAACTAGATTTGCATTTCTTGGATACTCAAGAAGACATCATACCCGATCTCAATAGTTTGGCTTAGAAGTTAAGGACAAATGACCAGCAATACCAACATGTTCGCTTGGGTATAGAAGAAGAAGCGGAGATCAAAGAGTGGCTGAGGGGACTCCCTATTTCTCAAGAAGCTATTGTTGTGGATAGAGAAGCTCAAGGTCCCTAAAAGAAACCAAAAGTTAGTTTACACAACCAATTTGGCTAAGAAAAGATATACAAGAGGTGACCGGAGTAAACGGCAGATTGATGAAGATTTTGAAGATTTGAAAAATTTGAGTTTTTTCCCTGACTTTAACACTCTCAAGAAAAGGAAAACCCAGACTTGCAGTAGACCCTCTTTGCCCCCTGCTGGCCCCACTGTATCATCAATTTTTCAAGCTGTTATTCCTCCAGGTATTGTAATACCTTCAGTTTTCAACACTCAACCTTTAAACTTTCAATACCCACTCATGGCCGCTAATCAACCGTGGGGTCAAAACATAGGCCCTATAAACCTAGGGGCTGATGCTCCCACTGCTCTTCCAAAAGGGGCTAATCAAGTCTTACCCAAGATCAATGGAGATGGTAAGTCAAAAACATAAAATCACCTAAGTGATTTTCACACAACATGTTGTATTCTCAGCGTCCCTACTCAGGAGGTTGCAATTAGGCTTTTCATAAGGACATTAATCGATGCCACATCTAATTGGTTCAATCACTTGCCTCATGGATCAATTACTAGTTGGGATGATATGAAAGATTTTTCTGAGGCAAGATTCAAAACTCCTGATAATGAAATTTCACTACTGCTTTAGTTAAGCCAACTAAAAATAGAGATACATGAACCTATGCAGGAATTCGTGGCCAAGTACAATAGGATTTTGCAAAGAATCCATGCGAATGTCATACCCAGCGATGAAAACAAGAAAATATTCTTTCTCAATGCGGTGCCACTCGACATAAGTTTTCACCTGTTGAAAGATGGGGCAGCTAATTTGAACGCTGTGCAAAGACAAGCTATTAAGCTCGAGGATACATTTATCACAGCAGGAAAGTGGAAAAGGGAAACTCAATCCTCGAGTGCCTCTTCATCTACTCCAACAGGTCATTTGGTGCAGAGGTTGATGAATGACATGGAAATGCTTAAGAGGCAGCATAATAGGGCTAGTTCTCCATATCAATCTCCCTACCAAGATGTTGGTCGTAAGCAATTTAACCAATCCCATGGAAAAACTCCTCTTTTGACGGGTTGACAACCTAGGTTATAGATTGAACCAGCACCTAAAGAAACCATGTGTTCTTTCCATTTGACAATAGATCATGATTGTGAAACATATCCAGACTGGCTAAGATGTCTTCAAATAAATGCAACTAAGGAAACCATTGGGATAAAAGAATATCAATAAGAAAAGGCTCCTTTCGATATCGGACATTCGGGCTCTTTTTATCTGGAATATGAGTCTGACTCTGAAAGAGGTGAAAACATATTGGCGACTCTACAAGATCCTTCATGCGCATTCCTTACAAAAAATCAAAGGAACCAGAAGTTCTCCCCTGGCGCTGGCACATTTGATACTTACCTAAAGGGTAAGGAAATGGGGAGTGGTGATGTCTCATCAAGTCCAAAGAATTCAGGAATTAAAATCTTACAAAAAGTTAACACGACTTCTATCCCTCCTACTTTTGATTTTGTTGAGTTTTGCAAAACTACCTCTATATCCATCTCCCCAGCCAAAATATTTGAGGATGAACCCAAAAGTGTTAGACAAATTGGTTAGGTATGTAAAAGGCGAAGCAAACTCTAATGTCCAACCAAATAAACCCCTGATAGGAGAAACGACCAAAATTGAAGAACCTCCTATCTTTGTATCTGAAGATACCCCATAGATACTTAATGACCTCCCTTATGTCAATTCTATATAAAATGAAACAGAGGAGAATAAACCAAATCCTTTTTACATCTCTTTGTTGTTAAATGGGTAGAAACTTAGCAATTGTATTATTGACTCCGGTGCTTCTGACAATATAATGCCTGCCCCATTTGCTAAAGCCCTCCGTCTTACCTTAACCAAGACATTCGGACATTGTTATTCCATGGATGGGAAGTAAGTACCTTTGATGGGTCAGGTCAAAGATGTACAAGCTGTTCATGTTGCATGCCCAGATAAGCGTCTGAAATTGACAATCCTAGTAGCGGATATCCCAGCTAGCTACAGTATGTTACTTAGTAGAACCTTTTGTAAAGATATGGGGGGTGATATTAAAATGGATAGGTCTAAAGAAATTATCCCAGTAGGTAAGAAGAAAATAAAGCTTGAGGCAGAACCCAAAAAAAATATATGGTAGTTCCCTCAGACAATCCCAAAGCTCAGATCCTTTTTGAAGAATGTCATTTTAGTAATTATGTGGTTTTGTCTGATAATGAATGTGAACCTGTTGCCAAGGATTCAGAGGACAAAGCCCTGTGGAGAATGGAATTTGATGGTACCTTCTCATGGACTCCAAGAAAGTACCCCTACTAGGCCAAATAAAAGATGCTCAAGTAGCATGAGCAGCACACCCCACTAAGAAGCTTAAACTGACAATCTTTGTAGCTGATATGCCTGCTAGCTATGGCATGCTTCTAAGAATAATTTTTTTTCAATGACCAAGGGAAGAAATCAAAATGGATTGGTCCCAAGCCACTATCCTAGTAGGAAAGAAAATTTTCATTCTCTGACCAGAGACCAAATCCAAATACAACATTTTTCCATATGAAGATCCTAGGTCACACATTTTGTATCAGGAGTCCGAGTATGGCAACTATTTGATACTTCCCAAAGAAGATGTGATGAAAGAAAGACCTCTGGAAGAAGACCTTTTATGGAGTATGGAATTTGATGGCAGTTGTTCAAGTGCTAGTTTAGGTGCTGGAGTAGTGTTGAGCTCACCTTCAGGAGAAAAGAATCCTTTTGCCTTGAAATTGGAATTTGACAACACTAAATACAATGAAATATGAAGCTCTTCTTCTTGGGATTGAGGAAGCTAAAAGAATGGGAATTAAAGGCCCAAAAAAATCTATCCCCCATTGTCTGTAATGGATCATATCCTACAAATGGTGGTAGGTGCTAAAATGATCTGTATTAAATGGTTTTTCTATTTACAACCAGATAAGTGTGGCAGAGGAGGACCAACATAAGACAACTTTTACAAAACCCTTGGGGAAATTTTCTTATATTCATATTTTACTTGGGCTAATTAATGCTAGTGCCACCTTCCATCAATCTATGAATGCCACCTTCTTCCATTTGAGGAATAAAATTATAGTTATCTACTTTGATGACCCTAATGTGTTCTCACGGAAGAGAAGAAAACACCTAAGAGATTTATAACTGGTATTGAAAAAATGTCGACATAATGACATCTGCTTGAATCAAAATAAGTCAGTGTTTTTTGTCATCGAAGGAAAGCTCACGGGCCATATAGTATCCAAGGAAGGTGTTGGAGCTTTTTCTCACAGAATCTTGTTAAGCAGAAATGCTTGACTCTATGAAACCCAAACTCTGATTATGTCAAGAAACAGGTCTAATTAACAAGGATTAAATCCTCCTTCACTTTGAGCTCCACAGGCTCAGGTGGGTGTACCTAACTTCTGCCTTTAAATATTAGTAGTTTTCAAACAGGTAGGCATAACAAATATAACTTAAAATAAAATGATAACAGTTTGTATAAGGATTTGATGGGAACTACACAATCTAACATGTCATAATAATACCTTATCCAATGGGAATGAAGTCACTTAATATGCAAATGCCTTCAATAAAAAAGTTATATCAAATGTAATTCCAGTAAATGATCACTGAATCAGACTATGCCTTACATAACCCATTTATACTTCTTACGAGAAGAAATAACCATCAAATTTGTTACAACCCTTTACTCACCAAAACTACCTTAAGGATTTAATTCTCTCCTTGAAATAAACCTTAAACAAGTTTGACACTCTGCCTTACACAGTGATGGACTGAGATGTCCTTAACAACCAATCCAAATGAGTATACAAGCTGAAACAGAGACAACTATTCAATCAGATCATGAAAATCATAGGAAGTACATAGATATATTGATATTATAACATCAAATACATGTGAAATCAGATTCAAGGAGATCACTAATAAACTTGATCAAAATATGCAGAGCTTTACAAGCCTTTTGTGGCAATATAAAATTCCCCTTCTCCCCTAAGTGATCCTAGAAATCCTTATACAAAAATAAGGATTGCAACAAGCTTCAGATTCATTAGGGTTAGGGCTAAAACATTAGAGTACTACATGATAGAGACTTTTAATTCATCATAACAATCAAGCAGCTCTGTCATTTTCAGGTTGAAACATTCCTTTAAAAAATTATGTTGATAAAATTTGATCTAGCCATCATCCACCTTGGGAAAAATGAAGCACAATATCATACAGCAGGAATAATAAATGGAATGTCTGATGTGCATTAATTACCTCAGAAAACCTACCCCTTTAGAATTATAGAAATCCAACTACCCTTTCTGGAAAAGCTCAAGATCCAAAAACACATATGATTTTCACCTTAAATCACTCTAGCAAAAGACCTCCTATTAATGGTGAAGAACATAAAAGCCAAAATAAAGGATTTTAAACTGATTTACAAGTTAACCAGAAGCCCTTAAAAGATAATCTCTATTTAAATACAATTCAAAAACACCTATCTTTCCTTCATACAACATCTAAGAGCTATTCATATACAACCCAAGAGATCAAATTTACCTATTTACTATTCTGCAACAAGACGACACAAATCACCATTTTGAAAACTCTGAGAAAGGATTTAAATATTTGAAAAATGGTTGTGACAGCTACACCTAGTGCTGAATTCTCCATCGATGGTCCAGATTGAATCCTTTTCGCACTTTAAAACATATTCGTTGATGAAATTTAAGTTACTCGAGCTTCAAAGATTTGATCGGACATATGTCGCACAAGTGCAATGCCTCAAACATTATCTTCCCCACATCTTTACCTTAAGTCTTTACACCCACCATTAGATCCTTTCAAACTTATTCAACCTTTATCTTACCCTTGGCCTTGAGAAAGAAGGCCCCACAAAATTATTAAGGACACGTGGCCGCCAGGCACAATGCCTCAAAGGTTATCTTTTGTGCATCTCTGCTTTAAGGCTTTGCGTTGACCGTTAGATGAAATCTGACTTGATTGTTCTTTAACTTCATTACCATGTTGCTGATCGAGACCCACTAACTGCCACATGTCACCATGACACATTGCCTTAAATATTATCTGTCATGCATCTTAGCTTTGAGGGGACCATTAACCTTATCTTTAACGGGACCCAAGATCTGAGAACTCATCACGTGTCATCACGACGCAATGCATTGAAGGGTAAATCAACTGCATCTTGTGATTAAGGCAAAGCGCCCATCATAGATCTTCCTCAAACTTGTTGGCCTTTTAATCGCCCTTTGTAAACCCGGGACCATGACGTCAAAAATTTCTAGGTGTCACTTGGGCGCGATGCCCTAATGGTTAACTACTTTCATCTTTGTGTTTGAGGTAATGCACCAACCGTCAGATCTAACTCGCACTTGAAATTTAACCTTAACTAGCCTTTAACTCTGAGTAGTCAATTTCCCTTTATCTCCCAGTCACTGAATAAATTATTTAACCTGAGTCACATTCTGAGATTCAATGCCAACCACTAGATCAGAAAGACATCTACGAACCTCACTAGATCTCTAAATAGAAATGCTGACCTTGACTTTATCTAGCGATTCAACGCCAACCGCACATCTCTTAGAAGATCGATGGCCTATGCGTGATCTCCCAATCAAAAGAGCATATTCCTTCTCATTTTGAGATTAAGAGATAAAGGTCGTGCCAAGTCGCCAGATAAGAAAGAATATTCCTTGGCTGAGCACATTAAAAATATAAAGCATGTTGGGACTTAGGAAAGATAATAAATATTAAAGGCAAGACCACAAAAATTTTAGGAAGATAAAAGGGGCCCCGCTCGACATGACTAATAAGACACATGGGCTTATAAAACTTAAGTGACTCAGAAAAGGTAACGTGAAAACATATCAAGTCTTGAGGGTTTAGGGTTTTAGCCAAGGTGTTGACTCAACAAGACCTAGGGTTTTAGGCTAGAGACCATTAGGGCTTGTGAACCAGGCGTAAAACATCATGAAAATTGAGATATCTAGCAAGAGAGAAAACATTTTGCAACCCTAACCAGGCCCAAGTCAATATACATGGAAAATGGACAAAATATGACCAACAGTGGCTCTAACTGAGGATGCTTGATTGCAAGATCAAGGCAAGAAATCAAAACTCTGGGAAAAGCAGACTAGGGACAAGAAAAATATCTATAGAAAAAACTCAGGAATATATACAAATGTACAACCTATAGAACATTAGCACACCTAAAACCAACTACCTATATACATGACTACTATGCATGGAAATAAATTTTAATTAAAGAAAGGTTTTAGGAATTGTCCATGCACTGGCAACTCCAATACCTCATCATCTAAATTTCTTAAGAAATGTGAATCCTTACCATGTGTCTGATGAATGATATAAGGCCCTAACCATAAGGATTCAAACTTTTGATTTTTCCATTTATCTTCAGCCTTAGCATTCCACTGTAATACCATGTCATCTAGCTGAAACCTTCTATTACTAGCTCTTTTGTCAAGCATATATTTCATTTTTTGTTGTCTCTTCAAGTTTTTCTTTTTTCCTTCTCATTTGATTTCATCCAATTTAGCTAATTGGACCATTCTGTTATGTATGACATCACTTACTTCAAACACTTCATCCTTAATGAATTTATAAGAAAGAATTAAATTATATAATGGTAACTTTTCCTGCATAGCATACACCAATTTAAAAGGGAACTTGTCAGTAGCCTTTTTGACAGTTACTCTATCAGCCCATAAAGCTAATTTTAACTTTGAATGCCAAGCTCTTTTGTTTGTTTTCAAAGTTTTCTTCAAAATCTGCAGAATACTCTTATTACTAGATTCTGCTTATCCATTAGCTTGGGATGATATGGGGAAGAATATGACATCATAATTATATATTCATCACAAAAATCCTTAAATTCTTCTGACCTAAAACACATAGCATTATCCATTATCAATTTTATAGAGACACCAAGTCTAGTTAGAACATTTTCCATCAGAAAGTCAATGACCACCTTACTAGTTACCTTATTAGTAGGAATTACCTCTTTCCATTTTGTGAAGTAATATGTGGCAACCAATATCCAACTATGTCCATTGCTAGATTTTTCAAAAAACTCCCCAATGAAATCAATCCCCCACATGGCAAAAGGTGCCTCAACCACTATTGGATTTAGTAACAAAGCACCAGAATGCTTCAGCTTGGAAGAAAATATTTGACATGCTTCACACTTTTGTACAAACTTGAAGAAAACTTTAAATAAAGAGGGAAAAAAATAACCATCCCTAAGGATCTTGTGAGCAGTAGTCTTGGCAGAATAATGTCCACCACACACACCAGCATGCATTTCTTTTAGGACCTTTTCAGTCTGCTCTTCATCTAGGCATAAAAAAAGTACACCATTTCTGTCTTTCCAATATAAATCTCCTTGTACTAATGTGTATCTTTGAGCTCGCAACTTGAGGGTTCTTTTCTGAATATCAATCATAGTCTCGAGGCATTTGGCATTTTTGATAAAGTACATCATATCAAAATAACAAGGTTGTCTTTCAATACGAGTCACTATTAAATCTTGTATTCCTACATTATTTTCCTAAACCAAATCCATATTCTCTTCAGTCATTAGCTTTGCTAAGCCTAATCCTCTTACTAATTTGGTAATATGGATTTCCAAATTAAATTCTTGAATCCTATTTATCCATTTGCATCGTTTACGAGTAACTTCTGATTGGGTAAGAATGTCCTTTATTGCTACATGAGGTACATATGCAATCACTTTTGCAAAAACCAGATAAGGCGTGAATGATTTCACAGCTTTAACCAGGGCATATGCTTGTTTTTCCATTCTCTCATAGTTCAACTCTGCAGCTTGGAGAGATTTACTAAAAAATGCAATGGGATGTTCATAACCCTCCTCATCCTTCTATAGTAACACAACAAAAATTGTATGAAAAGATGCAAAAGAAAATAATGAAAATGGCCTACTGCAATCAGGAGACTTCAAAACAGGTGCTTCTTGAACTACCTTATTGTTCTTTTCACAAGAAAATTATGCTCCTTCATCCCACTCAAACTTTGCATCCTTCTTCAACAATTTAATTATAGCCTTAATAATCTATGCAAAGTTAGCAATAAACCTCCTCACAAAATTAATATTTCTTAAGAAAGATTGTACCCCTTTGACATATTTTGGAGCAGTGACCTTCTGAATTGCTCTATCCTCTCTAGGTCAATTCTTACTCCCCCCCTTGACACAATATGTCCCAACAACTATCCTTTTGTTACTGCAAACTAACATTTCTTAGGATTCAAAGAAACACCACATTCCAAAGCCTTATTAAAAATCTTTTATAAATGTCCACAACGGTCCTCTGCTTTCTTGGAATATGTTGTCAAATCATCTTGATAGATCACCATAAATAAATCAATAAATTCTTTAAATGCAACATCCATAACTCTCTGGAATGTTGCCCCTGCATTTATGAGACCAAAGGGCATCCTAATATACACATATGTTCCCCACAGAGTAGTGAATGCAGTTTTAAATTGCTCCGATTCCTTTACTAACACCTGGTTGTAGCCTGAAAAAACATCCATCATTGACAATAAATCATAACCAATAACTTTGTGCAACATCGCCTCCATGTTAGGAAAAGAAAAATTATCCTTAAAGATGCAATATTCAAGTTCCTAAAATTAACACAAAGCCTTCTATCACCATTTGTTTCCTCACTGGGACCAAATTAGAGACCCACATTGAATATCTTATGGGTTGAATAATCCCTACATCCCTCAACCTCATCAATTCTTGTTGCATCTTGGGGGCCAATAATGGGTTGATTGGTCTCTACTTTTGTCTGAATGGCTTGGCATCTGGTTTCAATGGGATCTCATGTTAGAAAAGGTCCTCCCTATAGGCTTTTAGGTCCTCATATGACCAAGAAAACACATTCTTGTGTTTCCTTAACAATTTTATCATATTTTCCCTAACATGGTATTCTAACCTCCTTCCAATATATACCATTTGAGGTGTTGTTTTTTTATCCTAAATTTACTTCCTCCAGATTCTCAATTTTAGCACTGCTCCCTTTTGATAAATGATCAACTTGATCACTGAACAATGCTTCTAGTTCTATCAGCCCCTTAGGAATCCGATTAGAACTTAACTGGGTAACCTCATTGCCCAAAACAATATCCTTGTCATCAATCACCTCAACTAAAGCATTACAATCTACATGCTAACCTTCATAATGGTCAAGGAAGTGGATAAACCTGAGAATATCCTGATCATCTTCAAAAACTTTCCAGTTGTAAACATTGTCAGGCACAATTGATCTACTCTTATCTTTCACAATTGATACCCCACTTAAAGTCAAATCACCATTCTGTAAAGCAACATTAGCCAGGAAATCAGCCATGATGTTTTTTGACCTTTCTATCCATTCAATGTTAAAGGCATCAAAAAATTTAATCTGATCCCGAATAGCATGCTTTTACATCTTTAATCTATCATTTTTTACAACATAATTGGATCTAACTTGTGCTACCACTAGCTCAAACTCCCCATAAACTTTTAAACATTTGATATCATACCTAGTAGCAATATTTAATCCCAAAAACAAGGCTTCATACTCAATAGTATTATTTGTACACTGAAAGGTTAACAAGAAAGAGTATTTTAATGTAGTACCTGATGGAGAAATAAATAGAACACCAGCCCCTAATCCATCTTTGGAAAAATATCCATCAAAGTACATCAGCCACATGCCACCTTGTTGTGTTCTCAACTCTCTAATTAATAGATCAGTATTTTTGCATTGTGGAAAGATCTTCTCTACTCTAAATTTTTCCATGTCTACATCCACACAATAATTAAGCATATTATCTTGCACCCAAGAACCCTCTCAAGTGGACCACATATCATTATGCCTATTCACTGTGAACATATTTACCATAGGGTCTTCTTGTTCTAGGGTCATCTTCTCACTGCTTTCCTTCATTTTCTCAACTAAAGCTTGGGCAATGATACATTGAAAAAAAGAGTCTAGCATATTGCAAGAAGGAAACCAAAGGGTATTTTCTACATTGTGTGCAACATTTATTTTCAAGGGATCAAGGGTTACCTTAGTCTACTGGCTCTGTTGATTTTCAATAATAGGTCTACCATCCTTCCAATTTGTCTTGTATGGCATATCCCTCAAATTCAGGAATCTATCATACCTTTGATATTGATACCTATTGTCATGAGGATCCCGGTCATTTTTATCAACCTTGGTAGCAAGGTCTTTCAATGTACTTACTAATTTATCCACCTTATCCTCCTCCTTGGCAGGGTTACTTGTTTGTCCTTTTGTATCCTTCCACAACCTTCCATCTTCTCTCTTTCCCATTTTCCCTGAGGCTTTCCTATTGCTTTCAATGTTTATAGCCATTTTATAAGCTTCCCCCAAACTATGTGGACTCTTATCCCTTAAAAGATATGACATCTTTCTTTCCATAGCATTGAAATATGTAGTTAGAAATACTTTCTCATCTAGTCTCAAAACTTGAAATAACTTGTTCATGGCCTTTTGGAATCTATTATTGAAATTTTCCATACTTTCATTTGGGTAATTCTTAATATTATTAAATTCATTCAACATAAAAATTGAATTGGCATGTTCACAATAATGTTCCCTAAAACATTCAACAAGCTCTTCCCAAGATGCTATACTATTTTTGGGTAAACTCCTATACCAATCTCTAGCATCTTCATCCAAAGAATGAACAAAAAATTTCATGAGTACATCGTCATGATCAATATCAAAGTTAGTCATCTTGTTAGTGAATTCTTTAAGGTGTCCTTCACAAGTTATAGCATTATTTCCACTAAACCTAGAGACTTTATCTCTTACCTCATTTGTGATGACATTTGGGTAACTAGGAATGCCATCAAAGAACAATGGATGATACCTATCCAAATGCATAGGTCTTCTTTGAAAATTTGCAGCAGGGTGAGCTCCACTTACTCCTACTGTAGCTTCCTAATTTTTTGTGTTGTTTAATAAAATAGTAGCATGGTGACTACATAAAATTTTTACACCTTGGACTGAACCAAGAGTCTGATTGTTTTGACTAGGACCAACTACTTGTGTAGCACTTGTTGCTGCAGTATTACTTGTAGTGATACTTAAGAAGGCT
This sequence comes from Thuja plicata, assembly GCA_018584345.1. Lineage (NCBI taxonomy): Eukaryota > Viridiplantae > Streptophyta > Pinopsida > Cupressales > Cupressaceae > Thuja > Thuja plicata. The sequence goes on along the minus strand of MU223082.1, from coordinate 3,449,366 downwards.
AGCTTTTTTTTAATCTCAATAAATTTTGCTTCCAACTCGGCCTTTGCCAGTTTCTTGGCAAGTCCTTCCTTTACCCTCATGTCTTCTTCTAACTCGAGATCTTCCCGTGACATCCCACCTAAAGAAACCTCCTTTGGTTTTGGTTCTTTAGTATGGATACTAGATGCCTTGTGCTTTCCCTTATTCTTAGGGTATTGATTAACAATGATTTGGCGGATGACAGGTTTCTCTTCAACCATCTCAGGTTCTTCAACATTATTTATTTCCATTTGTCTCAATAATTTCCTTTTTAAATGATCAACCTTGATTTTTTTTTGTCTTATCTATTCTTCTTTTTCTTTATTTCTCTATTGTGTGATGATAAATTGCTCTTGGAGTTTTTTCTCCAATTCAGCAACTTCTTCATCAAGACTTTCTGAATCTGGGAGGGTAGTGTTAGATCCCTCCTCTCTCTCATTAGGAGAATAATAATCTCCATATGCACCCAATCCCAAGTCTTGAGCCTCTTCATATTCTGATATATTTTCTTCATGACTATGCTGGATTGGATCTTCTCCCCTAATGTTCTCTTCTTGTCTCTTAATTTGAGGAAGTCCTTTATCATTCTTTCCTCTTCTTGACTAACCTCTATAGGTAGTTGGAATTCCATCTTCCATATTTTCCTATGGATGTTTTCTCATCCAAGATCGAGAATATCTATTATTCATATTGAGAAAGTATGTATAGGATTATATATATTACTCATCATTGCTACTGAGATCTCTCAGAGTCGCCACCTCAAACTAGTTGGGAAAATACAACACTAACTAAAAGGAAATTTTTTGCTTCAAAGTCCCCAGCAAAGTTGCCAACATGTTGGTGACTCGGATGGGTCAAATGATATGAATAGTAGAACACATGAGATTCCTTTGAAAGGTTTAACAAATTTTGTTTTACTTCTCTGTCCCCAATAGAGTCGCCAATTTGTTGGAGATTTTTCTTGCAGAATCTTGTTTACAAGAAATGCTTGACTCTATGAAACCCAAAATCTTATTATGTCAAGAAACATGTCTAATTAACAAGCATTAAATCCTCTTTCACTTTGAGCTCCACAGGCTCAAACGGGTGTACCTAACTTCTGCCTTTAAATATTAGTAGTTTTAAAACAGACATGCATAAAAAATATAACATAAAATAAAAATGATAACAATTGTATAAGGATTTGATGGGAACCACACATTCTAACATGTCCTACCAGTGCCTTATCCAATGGGCATGGAGTCACTTAATATGCAAAGACCTTCAATAAAAAAGATATATCAAATGTAAATCCTGTAAATGATCACTAAATCAGACTATGCCTCACATAATCCATTCATACTTCTTATAAGCAGAAATAACCATCAAATTTTTTACAACCCTTTACTCACTGAAACTACCTTAAGGATTTAATTCTCTCCTTGAAAGAAACCTTAAACCAGTTTGACACTCTGCCTTACAATGTGATGGACTAAAATGTCTTTAACAACCAATCCAAATGAGTATACATGATGAAATAGAGACAACTATTCAATCAAATCATGAAAATCATAACAAGTACATACGTATATTAATATTACAACATCAAATACATATGAAATCAGAGCCAAGGATACCACTGATAAACTTGATCAAAATATGCAAAGCTTTACAAGCCTTTCATGGCATAAAATTCCCCTTCTCCCCTAAGTGATCCTGGAAATCCTTATATAGAAATAAGGATTGCAACAAGCTTCAGATTCATTAGGGTTAGGGCTAAAAAATTAGAGTACTACATGACAGAGAACAATAATTCATCATAACAATCAAGCAGCTATGTCATTTGCAGGTTGAAACATTCCTTTAAAACATTATGTTGACAAAATCTGATCTAGGCACCGTCCACCTTAGGAAAAATGAAGCACAATATCCTTCAATAGGAATGGAGTGTATGACGTGCATTAATTACCTCAAAAAACTTAACCCTTTAGAATTGTAGAAAGCCAACTACTCTTTCTAGAAAAGCTCAAGATCCAAAAACACATATGATTTTCACATTAAATCACTTTGGAAAAAGACCTATTAATGGCGAAGAACAAAAAAACCAAAAAAAAGGATTTTAAACTGATTTACAAGTTAACTAGAAACCCTAAAAAGATAATCTCTATTTAAATGTGTTCAAAAATGACTATCTTTCCTTCATACAATATCTAATAGCTGTTCATAGATGACCCAAGAGATCAAATTTACATATTTATTATTCTGCAACAAGATGACATAGATCACCATTTTGAAAACCCTCAGAAGGGATTAAAATATTTGAAAAATAGTTGTAATGGCTACACCTTGTGCTGAATTCTGCATTGATGGTCCATAATGAATCCTTTTCGCACTTTAAAACACAACCATTGATGAAATTTAAGTTACCCAGGCTTCGAAGATTTGATCGGACAGGTGTCGCACATGCACAATGCCTCAAACATTATCTTCCCTACATCTTTACCTTAAGGCTTTACGCCCACCCTTAGATCCTTTCAAACTTATCTGACCTTTATCTTACCCTCAGTCTCAAGATAACAGGTCCCACAAAATCATTAAGGACATGTGGCCACCAGGTGCAATGCCTCAAATGTTATCTTTAGTGCATCTTTGCTTTAAGGCTTTGCACTGACCGTTAGATGAAATTTGACTTGACTGTTCTTTAACTTCATTACCTTGTCATTGATCTAGACCCACTAATCGCCACATTTTTCCACGGTGCATTGCCTTAAAGATTATCTTTCATTCATCTTATCTTTGAGGAAAAGCGCTGACCACAGGATCAACTTCATTTGGCATGACCATTAACCTTATCTTTGATGGGCTCCAAGATCTAACAACTTTCCACGCATCATCACGATGCAATGCCTCGAAGGGTAAATCAATTGCATCTCATGATTAGGGAAAATTTCCCACCATAGATCTTCCTCAAACTTGTTGTCCTTTTAATCGCCCTTTGAAAACCTAGGACCATGATGTCACAAATTTCCAGGTGTTACTTGGGTGTGATGTCTTAATGGTTAACTACTTTCATCTTTGTGTTTTAGGTAATGCGCCATCCGTCAAATCTAACTCTCACTTGAACTTTACCCTTAACTAGCCTTTAACTCTAAGCAGTTAATTTCCCTTATCTCCCAGTCGCTGAATAAATTCTTTAACATGAGTCACATTCTGAGACTCAACACCAGCCACAGGATCAGAAAGACATATATGGCCTTCGCTAGATCTCTAAATATAAATGTTGACCTTGACTTTATCTAGCGATTTAGCGGAAACCACACATCTCTGAGAAGGTCGATGGCCTATGTGTCATCTCCTAGTAAAAAGAGCATATTCCTCCGCGTTCTAAGATTAAGAGATAAAGGTTGTGCCAAGTCACCAAATAAGAAATAATGTTCCTTGGCCGAGCACATTAAAAATATAAATCATGTCAGGACTTAGGAAAGATAAGAAATATTAAAGGAAAGACCATGAAAAGATTACGAAGATAAAAGGGGCTGCGCTCGACATGACAAATAAGATACATGGGCTTATAAAACTTAAGTGACTCAGAAAAGGTAACATGAAAACATAACAAGTTTTGAGGGTTTAGGGTTTTATCCAAAATTTTGACTCAACAAGACCTAGGGTTTCAGGCTAGAGACCATTTGGGCTTGTGAACCAGGCATAAAACATCATGACAACTGAGATATCTAGCAAGAGAGAAAAAAATTGCAACCCTAACCAGGCTCAAGTAAATATACATAGAAAATGGACAAAATATGACCAACAGAAGGAGTAAAGGTAGGCCCTAACTATGTAAAGGCAATACAACAATTAGCCCTTCCATCGAATAGGAGTGGAGTAAAATCATTCTTTGATCAGATTAATTTTCTTAGAAAGTTTGTACTAGATTTTGCGAAGACTACTAGACCTATGTTGAACCTAACGAGTGAAGCAAATGTTTAAATGGAATCATGAAGCAACCACAAATTTTGAAGCTGTGAAGGAAGATATTGCACATGATCCAACATTAATTTTCCCAAATTTTATGAAGGAATTTATTATTTATTGCAATGCTTTAGAGCACACGATGTCGGGCATTTCGTTGCAGAGGAATGAAATGGGAGAAGAAGTCCCGATATCTTTTATGAGTGTAATTTTGAAAAATCATGAACTGAACTACTCTCTCACATAAATGCAAGACTTCACATTAGTTAAGGTTGTTAAAAATTTCAAGTGTTACATCTTACACTCACATTCCAAAGTGTTTGTCAAGCACAGTTGTGAATAGTATTTTAACTCAATAGGAGGTAGGAGTGAATAACAGAGCCACGTGGATATCTAAAATAAAACAATTTGATCTTGATATTAAGCCAACAAAGCTGGTCCAAGGACAAGATCTGTATTGGTTGATTTTTTAAAGTAAAGAAGAGAAAGATGAACTCCCTCTTACACTTCTAGTTGTACTTAAGGATCCATGGTTCTCTACCATCGCCTTGTTCTTGCCATATAGAAAATGCCCTGAGTACATGAGTGAAAACGATAGAATAAATCTGAGGTTGAAAGTAGAGAAGTATGTAATTATTAATAACATCCTCTATAAAAATGGTCTTAGGTAAAGGATAGTTGTCTTTCAGACTTGTTTGGTTCAGGTTCCTAAATTCTACACAGAACCACAATTTCCCCATTCATTTTTTGTATGGGAACAATATTTTCCACCCAAGTTGAATGGTGAATTAGATATATAATTATGGCCTTTAACATCTTATTCACTTCTTTAAAAAATAGCATCTCAAAATTTAGGATTATAATTTCTGAGTTTTTGCCTTAATGGGGTTTCTCCTGGCTTTAAGAGAATATGATGTTGAAATTGACCTTCCCTGAAATTATTTAAATCACCATTGAACCAAGAAACAAATATTTATAGCTCTTCAAAATCTTGACAAACCTATTATTTTCATTAGGTGAAAAATATTCACCCACATTAATGAACTTTGGATCAACCTCGTTTTCAATATTTACTTTTTCATAATCCTGTGAATCACCAACAACGGGAGAATTTTTATTTCCAACAAACCTATTATTGCGATCAAACAAATGTTCAAGGGATAATAGACCCTTTGGAGTTTTTTCCCCTTAGTTTGATTATGTCTTTATCTGGATCATCTCCCAGGTCAATGCAAAATTCACTACATTCTAAGTTTGACCCTTCAAAGTAGGTTGATGTAAACACTTATGAAATTATGTAAAAATTTACTAATCTTCTTATCACTCTCAAAAAATTGCCAAAAATCATAATTATTTGGGACATTAGGATGATAAATCACCTTAATCCTATATGTTTCTTCTTGACAATTAGGGTGGGAAAGTAGGAAAGAAGCTAATATGGCCAATGAATCTGCTCTAGTATTCAAATCTATAGGAATTGCTTCAATTGAAAATTCATAAAAACTCTATATCTCATCCCAAACTCCATTTCTATAGTGCTTTAATCTTTCATTCTTGACAATAAAGATATTCGTCACCTGCTTGAAAATAAACTCGACATCACCCTTCATCCTCAATATCTTTATTCCTTTCTTCTTGGCTTCATCCAATCCCAACAACAAAGCTTCATACTCCATCGTATTATTAGTGCTTTTGAGCTCTATTTTAAAATTAAAAGGGAACTTTTCATTTTTTGCAGAGATCATAACTACTCCTACTCTAGAGCCTGTTGGTGAATAGCTACCATTAGACTCCAAGATCCAAATATCTTCAGAGTAATCAGGTTCAGATATAGGTTCTTTGATCTGTAACCTAGGATGTTAAAATTTTATAAAACTTAACCCAATTATATTTTAATTCCCGCTCGCAACACTAATGTGTGGTTATTTATTTTAACTACTAAAATTAAAAAGAAGCATTCACTTATCTTTATCCAAAAATTAATAAAATATAAACTGATTACTTAAATATTGTAATTAGAAACCTCAAGAAGAAAATGTTGAAGAGAATTTAAGAGATTTATAAGACCAAAAAGGAGAGAGATCACATAGGTTGATAAAGGAGTTTGTCTAGCTAGGACTACGTCTCCGGGTCTATCTTCTTCTCAATTTAGAACCACTTTATTAATATTTCCAAGAACCTAAAAATGCGTTCTTACAATATTCAAGCTTCAAAACCTGAACAAGATTCCTCACAATCTCTCTCACTTTTACAATTTTGGTGTATAATAACACCTTGTAATTCTTCTCCTCCAAGATTTATTTCTCCAAATAAACTTGCCTCCCTAGAAAATTCATTTTCCCATTACAAAAATTAACCCCCTTAAATACTATTTTACATATTATTTAGGGGTTAACAAAAATTATTCCCTATATCCTCTAAATCAAACAATAATCTAATTAAATCCCTCTTAATAATAGAAATCCTTTTAAAAACCTTACATATTCAGGTCTACAAGTGTTTAAATGCTTGACATTAATTCGTTCTATTTTAATGGTTTATGAGGATGGGGCTCAGGTGCCTATTTGGTCGATTCAACATATAATGTTAACAAAATGATATCTCAAAAATTATGGATGAAAGTTAGGAGGTCAAGAGTTCAAATCCCCCGTCCCCTTTTTCATAGCAATTCCTCATTGCTTTTCATGCATTAAAAAAAAATAGCACCAAACCTAGTTGCAATATTTTTGGGTGACATAATGGTGGAGAGAGAGAGAGAGAGAGAGTAGTAAAGGGAAGGTTCAATGTTCCAACCCCTCTAACAATATTTTGTTGAAACCAACAAACTGACTTGGATAAGACTGCCATGTGGGTGCCATGTGGCATTGTTTCCTCCACTCTTTCAATGACACGTGTTGCAATGTTTTTGGCCTACACCATGACACTATGCTATGTCACTTTGCCTTGCCATGTCACCTTGCCACACATCCTACAATGTCATTCTTCCATGTATCATCACGTGATTAGATGACTTCGTTGACTGGGGTCTGTTGATGTCAGCACTATTGACTGGTCAACTCTCCAACTTTGATTGCCCATATCTTGCACATAGAAGCTCCATTTTGCCTGAAATGAATGTTGTTGGAATGATGGTGACGATCTCTTCAGTTTGACAACATTTTATGACCAATTTGGAGACAAACATTTTTTCACCTTTTTTTTATGGCTCACTGGTTCATCTATTTGACCAAAACTTTGATCGAGCATAGATTTTGTGTACAAGCTCCTTCTGAACCCATTCAAGTTGCATCAGGACTATATTTGCAAGCTCTTCACTATGATGCTAGTTTAGTGAGATTCTGAGACTATGAAATTTTTAGGTTCTTTGGATCCACTTGGATCATTCCTCCCCACTACGAAGCTTTTGGACCTCCAAAATTCAACTTTTGCATGGCAATTAAGTGAGGGAATTTTTGCCTCACTTGTCCAGTATCACCTATACACCTTGGTGGAATTCTGAACATATGAATCATCACAAACACAATGAATAATGAGATAACACTATTTACACAATCAACTAAACACCCACTAGTATTCATTTTTACATCCATCATCCACATAGTACCAACTAGTAGAAAAATAAGCAATGAAACTAAACAAACTGATGAAAAATAAAAAGTGTCAACATGTAAGACCTTTTGAACAGAAATGCCATTAGAAAATAAATCACTTAAAACCTCTGTTACTATTTGATCCAGGTGGATCTAGAGATCCTAAAAATTTCACAATCTCAAAATCTCACTAAACCAATTTCATCACAAAGAGATTGTTGTCACGGTCCCTACGCAACTTGTACGGGGTCAAAAGGATCTCATACGCAAAATTTATGCACAGTCAAAGGTTTGGTCAAACATGGGAACAAATGCAAGAAAAAGGTGAAAATTTGATCATCTTAGAATTGGTGATGTTAAAGCGAGGAGCATGTCGAGACCTTCCAAAGACATTCATTTTTTTCAAAAATGGAGCTTGTATGACAAAGTTATGGTCGGTTAAAGATGGCCCACTATAAGGGTTGACTTGATGGTGTCAACAAGTATAGTCAACAATTGTGTAGTGATGTAGACCAATCACATGTCAACATGTGGCAAGGTAGGGTAACATGGCAAGGCATGGTGATGTGGCATAGTAACAAAGCATGAACAGTCAACTTAGGTCAATCATATTGTGACACGTGTCATTGCAAAAATAGATAAAATAATGCCATGTAGCACCTAGGTGGTGGTCTTATCTAGGTCGGTTTTCTTGTTTCAACAAATTTTTGTTAGAGGGGTTCGAACAATGAACCTCCCCTTTCCTAATTTTTCTCCCTACCACTATATATCATGTGAAATTCTTTGGATTGAATTTGGCGCTAGTCTTTTTTAATCCTTTCAAGGCTATAGAAAACTCTAATAAAAGGGGTTGGGTGGTTTTAACCCCCGACCTCCCAAATCCCATTCAAACATCTCTACCAATAGATGATGCATAATTGTTGGTTTGTTTTTTGGGAGATGTTGATTTTGTTTTGAGGCTTTGGCCCATCCTCATAAATCATAAAATGGGATCAAATTAATGTGATCCATTTAAATACTAGTAAACCTCAAAATATAAGGATTTCTAAAAGGTTGTTTAGTTAGATTATGGCTTGATTTTGAGAATATGGGAAATAGTTTTGTGAAGCCAGCCTAAATAGCATGTAAAATAGTATTTAAGGGGGTTTTCCTTTGTAAATTCATTCTTAGAGGAGGAACTTTGCAAAGACATTTAGGTGATTCTGGAGGTGTTGAGCTAATTTTGGAAAGAAGAAGAATTCTTGTGAGAGATTGTGAGAAAATATTTTATGTAGGTGGATCTTGGATATTGTAACAAAGCATTTTCATTTGCTTGGTAGTATTAATAAAGCGGTCCCAAATTGAGAAGCGAACCTGGAGACGTAGTCCTCAAGGATGAACTGCATAATCCAACTGTTAGCATCTCTGGCATCTCTTTCTTTTTTTCTCAATTATTTTAGTTTATGTTCTCTTTAATGTTATCAAACACTTAGCTGATTAAAAGTATTAAAAGCTTAACTCAGTTTCAGTAATATCAATGGTTTATGCACATAATCACATAGTTTTATTGGATTAGGGAGTTTAAATCTATAATTGGATTAAGTTTGGAAACTTTAACGTCCTAGTTTATAGATCAAGTTTGGTATCAGAGCCCATTTTGCAAGATATTGTAGGTGGTGAATGTTAACTAGGTTGAGACTAAAGCAAGGAGAATTTTCTCTTATAGAGTTCAATCCAGAGATTAGAAAGCTAAGAAATTTTCCATGAATAGAAATAGGGGCTAAACAAATTTCTTTTGAGCTTGATGAGAAAGGTTTCAATAAATCTTTTCTTGAAATAAAGGCTATGGTGGAATTTATTTTCGAAGAGAGGCAAGGACCAATGAGGAAAAAGGGGAGAAAGGATAGGAAGAAGAAGGAAGTTGAATCCTCATTGAAACAAGATAAAATTAAAGTAGTAGGAGGTGGTCGTGACCCTCCTAAACCTCCATCCTCATCTTCTTCATCCTCTTCATCTTACTCGTCTACTTCTTCTAGAAAGAAACAACCTGTGCAAGCTAACACACCTTCTTTGAAACTGGATTTCAAAATTGAGTTTTCTGTATATAACACTGAATTGGATGCATAAAAAATTGATAACTAGATTAATCATATCTAAGTGTATTGTAGGGTTCAGTAGATCTTGGATGATTCTTCCAAAATCTAGCTAGATACTCTTAGCATCAGAGGTACTACACTAGTCTAGTGGGAGAGTAAGATCCAGAATGATCTTGCCACACATGGTAAAATCATTTCATCTTGGTATGAGTTTATTTTTTCTTTAAAGAAATAGTTTTATCCTTTGGGTTATAAGCAACAAAATGTTATGGATTGGAAAAATATTAGATAGGAAAAATGACAAACGGTGCAAGAGCATACATAACTATTTATGAAGAAATCACTTACCCTTGGTATCCCTCTTTGTACACAAGAAAATTTATTAAAGTATATAGGTAGATTGCATTCACATTTGAAACATACAATCTTGATGTTTAGTCCATCTAACTTTGATAAAGTGTGTGTACAAGAAATCCATATTGAAGTAGGTGGAAGGAACACAAGTTTTAGTTCAAACAAGGAATTTGTTCCTCCTAAAATAAATAAGAAGGGTAATAAAGCAACTACTGTGAAGAAAGAGGAAGGTGAAAAGCCTACTTGTTGACATTGTTAGAAGCATGGGCACGAGGATGTGAAGTGTTGGAAACTGCATCTAGAATTGAAACTAAATATGTTTAAGGATTGTAAAGGAAAGCAAAAGGCCGCAACAGTCATTCAAAATCTAGGATCAGATTCTGACAATGAAACAAAGACGTTAGTTGTGGGTTTGAAAGATAAATCTTTCATTGGTAATAATTCTACCACTAATGTTTCATGTTCTTCTACTTCTAAGAGTCACTTTGTTCCTAAAGATGGTAAAAATATGAATTATTTCATATAATGGTGATTTCTAAGAACACTAGGATTGATACTCTCATAGATAGTGGGTCCCAAGTTAATCTAATTTTAGAGGAATTTGTTAAACATGTAGGATTGGAAACTAAGCCACATAAGAGACCTTATCCATTAGGTTGGGTGTGCAATGAAAATAGATTGTGAGTAACTAAGAAATGTATGTAAAGATTTGCAATAACATATAAGTTTATAGATGAGGTTGAATTTGATGTGGTGCCACTAGACATCTGTGGAATTGTGTTAGGTAGCTCGTACTTATATGATAGGAAAACCATCTTCTACAGGGAGTATAATAGGTATAATTGTTTTAAGGATGGAATTGAATACATTGTGAAATCTCATCACATGAAGAATGTTGGATCAATTGTAAACATAGGGCATATGAAAATGATTATAAATGTGAGAAATAAATTGAATCTCATGTATTTCATAGCTAGTGATGTTCAACTATCACCAGGAAAAAAATGTGGGGATCAGTTGCAAAAAGAATCAAGTCTTCATCCAGTGATGGTAAAAGAGGGTTTAGAGTGATGATAATTTTTCCTTTTCATCAATTTGTTCATTATTGAATCTTATTTTTCTACTAGTTGGTACTATGTGGATGATGGATGTAACAATGAATAATGGTGGATGTATAATTGATTGTGTCTGTAGTGCTATTCATTCTTCATTGTGTTTATGATGAGTTAGATGTTTAGAATTCCAGTATGATGTATAGATGATATTGGAAAAGTGAGGTGAACATGCCCTCACTTAAAGCGTATGTAAAATAGACTTTTGGAGGTCCAAAAGCTTCTCAGTGGAGAGGAATGATCTTGATGGATCTAGAGAACCTGAAAATTTCACAATCTCTAAATCTCCCTAAACCAACATCATCACAAAGAACTCATCGACAAGGTCCTGAAACAACTTGTATGAGGTTAAAAGGAGCTCATACACAAAATTTATATGCAGTCAAAGGTTCAGTCAAACAAAGGACCATACGTAGGAAAAAGGTGATAATTTTATCATCTCAGAATTGGTCAAAATTTACATCAAAGTGAGGAGCCTATTAAGACCTTTCCAACAACGTTCATTTCATAAAAAATGGAGCTCGTATGACAAATTTATTGTCAGTCAAAGATGGCCCACTATAAGGGTTGACTTGATGATGTCATCAAGCACAGTTAGCAGCATTTATAGAGTGACATGGACCAATCATATGTTGACAAGTGGCAAGGAAGGGTGATGTGGCAATGAAGGGTGATGTGGCAATATAGGGTGATGTGGCATAATGACATGGCATGAATAGTCAGCTTAGGTCAATCATATTGTGAAAAATGTCATTGCAAGACTGGATAAAATAATGCCACATGGCACCTAGGTGGTTGTCTTATCCAGGTCAATTTTTCTATATCAAAAAAATTTAGTTAACCTCCCCTTTTCTACTTTTCCTCCCTACAACTATGTCATGCAAAATTCTTGGGATTGAATTTAGCGCTAGTCATTTTTAATCCTTTCAAAGCTATAAAGAATTCTAATAAAAGGGGCTAGGTGGTTTGAACCCCTGAACTCCCAAATCTCATTCAAATCTCTCAACCAATAGACCATGTGGAAGCGTTGAGTTTCTTTTGGCAGATTCTAATTCCGTTTTGTTCCTATGGTGATTCGACCACATAGGGGGGACGATCCCATCATTAGAAACCATAAAAATGGGCTCAAATAAGTGTGAGCCATTTAAATACTAGTAAACCCAAAAATACAAGGATTGTTAAAATGGTTTTTAGTTAGATTATGGCTGGATTTAGAGAATATGAGGAATACTTTTGTTAACCCCTAAATAGTATGTAAAATAGTATTTAATAGGGTTTTCCTTTGTAAATTCATTCTTAGAGCAGGAACTTTGTAAAGGCATTCAGGTGATTTTTAAGGTGGATAGATAATTCTGGAAAGAATAATTCTTGTGAGAGATTGTGAGAATTGTTTTTATGTAGGTGGAGCTTGGATATTGTAACAAAGCATTTTCATTTTCTTGGCAGTATTAATAAAGAAGTCCCCGAATTGAGAAACGGACCCAGAGACATAGTCCTCAAGGATGAACTCCGCTATCAAATTGTTTTTGTCTCTTCCATCTATTTCTTGTTTTCTCAATTCTTTTAATTTTTATTCTCTCTTTAATGTTATCAAACACTTAGCTGATTAAAAGAGTGAAAACCATAACCAGTGTCGGTAATCTCAATGGTTTATGCACATAACTACACAATTTTGTTGGATAGTTTATAGATCACCATTACTGGCTGAAGACTTCTCTCTGCATGTAGCTGATCATCACATCCTATTATTGATGATGCCTGATTGTCACTAACTACTATAGAAATGAGAGTCAATTTACTACTTGCAATTACAATCATTTTCAAATACTTGTTTTTAGAATGGATCCATCGTTCTTCATGTGATGAGATTTCACAATATATTCAATTTCAGCCTTAAACAAGTGATACCTATTATTCTCCCTATAGAAGATATCTTTCTTATCATATAAGGCTGGGCTACCCAACACAATCTCATAGATGTCTAGTGGAACCACATCAAATTCAGCCTCATCTATAAACTTAGATGTTATTGCAAATCTTAAATTACATTACTTTGTTATTTACAATATGTTATCATTGAACATACAACCTAATGGATAAGTTTTCTTATGTGGCTTAGTTTCCAATCCCAAAAATTTAATAACTTCTTCTGAAAGTATATTAACTTGGGATCTACTATCTATCAATGTACCGATCATAGTGTTCTTAGAAATTAGCCTTATTTGAAGCAATTCACATATTTTACCATCTTCATGAACAAAATGACTTCTGGAAGTAGAAGCACATGAAATGTTAGTGGTAGAATCATTACCAACAAATGATTTGCCTTTCAAACCCATAACTGATATCTTTACTTCATCATCATAATCTGATCCCAGATCCTGAACAACAGTTGTGATCTTCTGATTTCCTTTACGATCATTCTTAAACCACTTTGGATATAATTATGGATGCATTTTCAACCACTTCACATCCTCATGCCCTTTCTTATAACAATGTGAACAAGTAGGATACTCACCTTCCTCTTTTTTCACATTAGTTTCTTTCTTTCCCTTCTAATTTCTTTCAGATGGAGGAACAAATTCCTTGTTTGAACTAAAACTTGTGTTCCTTGCACGTACATCAATATGGGTTTCTTGTACACACATTTCATCAATTTTAGACATACTAAATATCAAAATTGTATGTTTCAAATGTGAATGCAATCCACCTATATACTTTAATAATGTTTCTTGTGTATTAAGAGGAATACCAAGAGTAAGTTCTTTCTTCCTAAACACCTATGTATATTCTTACACCATTTTTCCTTTTCCATGTCTTAGATTTTTCCTATCCATAAAACCTTGTTGCATATAACCCAAAGGATAAAATTGTTTCTTCAAAGCAGAAGTAAATTCATACTAGGATGAAATGATTTTACCATGCATAGAAATATTATCTTGAATCTTACTCTCCCACCACATCAATGCAGTGCCTCCCATTCAAAGTGTATCTAGCTAGATTTTGGAAGAATAATCCAAGATCTACTGAATCTTGGGTTCTTGGAAATCTTGCATCAACCAAAAATATTTATTTTCTACTTTTATCAGTCTTAGAGTTTCTCCTATGATCATTCAGTTCAGTTTCTTTTCTCTTGTGATCCTTATAGAGCGTATGTGACCTCTTGTTGAACCTATTCCTAGGATCGCACATCATTTGGTTTCTTCATGCATGAGATCTTGTCGATTCTTGGAGGAAGTATATTGTTCTTCATATCAAGGAACCAGTTAGAGAGGAACCTAAGAAGAGGAGATCAATTTTTAAAGTGAAATGTAAGATTCTTGGTAAATTTGCAAGGTGATCATTGACTCAGGGTCAACAAACAACATAATCTCAGAGGAAGCAGTGAACAAGTTAGGGGTGACTAAGATATCTCATGACCATCCTTATAGGGTGACATGGTTGAACAAAGGAAAATATGTCCTAGTGAATGAACAAGCCTAGTTTGAATTTGCAATTGGAGGTTACAGTGACAAGATTCTTTCTGATGTACTTCCCATGGATGCTTTCCATCTTCTATTGGGAAGACCATGGTAGTTTGACAGTAAAGCCATGCATGATGGGGAAAAGAACTCTTATTATTTTCAAAAGGATGGAGTGACCTATAAAATCTAGTTTTTGATGGAAGGAGTGAAGAATACTCCCAATGTATTGGTAGTAGGAGGAAAATAATTCTTGCAACTTCTTAAGAGAGAAGATGAAGAGTGTTATGCAGTCATGATGAAGCCTAAAGGGGAAAAGACAGAGGCACAAACACCTTTACCCAAGGAGATACAAGAAATTTTGGATCATTTTAAGGATATTATGAGTGATGGATCACCAGTACTCTTACCACCATAGAGACCCATATGTCACCAAATTGATTTCATTCTAGGTGCATCATTTCCCAACAAAGAAGCTTATAAAATGACCCTTGAGAAGAAAAAATAGATAGCTAGATAAGTGCAAGAGTTATTGGATCAAGGGCTCATTAAGAAGAGAATAAGTCCATGTGCAGTGCTAGTGGTTTTGGTATCAAAAAAAGGAGGTAAGTGGAGGTTATGCACAGATTCCAAAGCTATAAACATAATAACAATAAGATATAGGTTTCCAATCCCTAGGATTGAGGACCTAATGGATTGTCTTGGTGGGGCTAAGCACTTCAAAAAGTTGGATTTAAAGAGTGGATACCATCAAATCTGCATAAAGGAAGGGGATGAATGGAAAACAACCTTCAAGACTATAGAAGGACTATATGAATGACTTGTCATGCCATTTGGGCTTAGCAATGCCCCAAGCACATTCATGAGATTGATGAATGAAGTGATAAGAGAATACATAGGGGTATGTGTGGTAGTATATCTTGATGACATCCTCATCTTTAGCAAGACTAAGGAAGAGCACCTAGAACCTTTGTAGATTGTATTGAAGAGGTTACAAGAAGAGCAGTTGGCAATCAACTTGGAGAAGTGTGAGTTCCTGAAACAAGAGTTGGTGTATTTTGGATTTGTGGTCTCACAAGGGTCATTGAAGATGGATCCTAGCAAAGTGGAGGCTATACTCAACTGGACCACTCCCACATCTAGTACTGAGGTAAGGAGTTTCCATGGGCTTGCCCAATTCTATAGGAAATTCATTAGGGGTTTTAGTGGTATTTGTGTTCCACTCTTAGACACCATAAAGGGTGGGTTGAAGACTAAGTTTAGGTGGACTAGAGAAGCCCATAGGGGTTTTGAGATGCTGAAAACAAAGGTAGCCACCCAACCCATTCTAATGTTACCAAGTTTTCATAAATATTTTACCTTGGAGTGTGATGCTAGTAGTATAGCAGTAGGGGATGTTTTGACCCAATAAGGTAGACGAGTGGATTTTTATAGTGAAAAAATGAATGAGGTCAAGAAGAGATATTCTTCCTATAAATTAGAACTCTATGCATTAGTTCAAGCCCTTAGGAAGTGGAGAAACTACCTCCTACCCAAAGAGTTTGTAGTTCTTGCAAGCTTATACATTCACCATAAAGCATAAAATGGGGTAGATGAACAAGGTTGTTGATGCATTGAGCCGAAGGCTACTCACTATTCAAAGGGTGCAGTTGAAGATCATTGTGGTGGAGAGTTTTAAATATCTTACCAGGAATATGAGGAATTCTTGGAGGCCTACAAAGGATGTATAGAGTTCAACAATCATTTCTATGGTCAATTTGCAGATTACACATTGAAAAATGGATTTTTATTTAGGGGAGGATAGTTGTGTGTTCCCAAGGTTTCTATGAGAGATAATATTATACAAGAAAAACACAATGGGAGTCTTAGTGACCATTTTGGACTCAATTGTAACCACCTGAATTCGGTCTGTCACAACTATGGACCCTATTTGCCCTAAGTGTGATCATACCCTCGATTTATGTCCAAACGACCCTGTTACTACTTGGCATAATTCTTTTAATCAATTTAATGTCCTAGGTGATTTTTATCACTGATTTATATTAACTATTATAGCCATACAATTCAAATCAATTTCGACCAATCAAATCAAATCAAAATCAAACATGGCTATAGTATTTAATTATAAAGGAATTAAATAAATCCCTAAATCAAGTACCCACTTACAATCAACCCATTCCCCTAAGCCTATTTAATTTAAATTAAAATGGCTATAGTCTTCTAATTATTAAAAAGCAATTTTATTGTTTAAATAATTAATTCCTATATTTCTAAATGAATTAAATAAGTTTATTTCATTTATTAATATTCC